>CM077157.1:26490282-26550077 GCA_039583875.1 Platanthera guangdongensis
TGAGTTTAGATTTATCATGTGCTCTAGCACTCATATTTATGTTTCTGAAAAACTCATGTATATCGTTATTAATTATTGTTTTAAGTGACATGCTCTTTGATACCATTTATATACAACATATGAGGAATTGTTGAGCTATATTTATATGAATGGTAACAGGTCCTTATTGGGTTAGGTTAGGATCGGGTAGGAATTCAATAATCCATCGGGGATTTAGGGTTACGCCTATAAATACCTCTGCTAGGGGCAACATGGAGGTCGTTCCATCCAAACTTGACGGCCACACGGGATGCTTCGAGCGCAGAAACATGAAATAAGTCAAGCCCGTATCCCTTCCCTTCACACTAATCCGCGACGCCACCTCCACAATATCTCCTCTCGCTGCCGCCGCTACGGGGCAGGGGTTCACAGGGAAGCTGGGCAACATGAACATAATATGTCCTCCGACGATCTTACCGACGGGCGGCAGGGATATGCATGAATCCAATTCTACGCCTGCGTAGAGAACCTTGAGCGAGTCGTCTCAGTGGGTGCCGGCCAATAGGGTTTTCCCAGAAGTGTCACCAACAAGATATGATTTAGCTGCCAAAAGATGAAAAGTAACAGAAATAAAAGATGAATTTCTTTCAGATTTTAATGGGCTGCCACTAACTTAGAAGAAAAGATGGACTGCCTTTAACGGTACTCTTTTTTTTATGCGTGCATATAGATGAAGACAATAACTTAATTTTCATCAATATATACCTCAACATACCTGAAGCTCCATCAAAAAATGGAGATCATCAAACTATATATAATTCATTGCAGGAGAAGAAGAAGAAGATGAAGGAGAAGAAGAAGAAAAGCGATGGAATTAACACATGATCTCTTTCAATATTTTGAAAAATAGCAACGGTCGATTTAAAGTGGGGTCTCAGGAAGTCAAAGTCAATCAGGCGCTGCTAGCTGGTTCCTCTATGAAGCATCTCATCGTACTCCAAATATGAGATCTGCCTCTGCAGCTTCATCTGATCGTAGAACTCCATAATGAATCTCTCCGCCCTCGAATCGATTTCTTGCTCCTCCTCCTCTTCTTCCTCCTCCATATCCTCATCCTCTTCCTCAAGCAGATCAGATCCATCCGAACGCTTCTCGTGATTCCGGCTTGATCTAGCTTCCAAAAGCTTCATCTTCCTGTAATTTTCCCAAGAGATTTCATTGTCGTCGTCGTCGTCGAAGTTGACCGACGGCGTGATGCAGGGAATTCGAGGGAGGCGGAACGAGGCGGGGCGGCGCATCTTGAAGTGAAATGTTGGGGTGTCGTCGAAGGAGAGCTGGCGCTCCCGGAAATGGAGGCTTCCGGCGGCGTCGGATCGGCGGAGGTTATTCCTGAGGTAGTTGGGCAGGAGGCGGATGTGGAAGAAATGGCGTTGCTTGAAAGCGCCGCCCTTTTGGGCCCACAGGATGGCGAGGCGGAGGAGGCGCCATGGACGACGGCGGGGGGAAGCTGCCGGCGACTTGTTCTTTCCCATGGTGGAGGAAAGCCGGAGGAAGAGTGGTGAGCTTCGCCGGTGGGAGACGGCCGGTTAATATAGGAATCGGAGGACGCGGTGTATTCTTTAGGAAGGCGGGGGGTTGGTGGGGCCCGCCGGGCACCGGACGCGCCGCGCCTGCCGCTACGCGGGGATTTTGGAAACTTTTGGTAATTGTCCAGATTACCCTTTACCGCCGGTTTTAACTTTTTAATGTTTTACCGTTAGATTTGTCTCAGATTGGAGTAGGGGTGCAAGTTGAGTTAAGCCGGCTCGTGAGCTCGATGAGCCGGCTTGAAAAAAACTTGACTCGAGCTCGAGCTAGTTGAGCTCGATCTTGATTGGAGGCTTGAGCTATAGCTTGTCTGCTCTTATTCATGAGCTCATGAACCGGCTCGTGAGATTTCTTTTTGACTTTTTTTTAAATGTATAAATAAATATAAATAAAAATGGCTAATGAGGTGAAAAACACCTTGAGCTCGAGCACGAGCCATGCAAAATGAGCTCGTCGAGCTCAAGTTCGAGCTAGAAATATTTAGTTCGAGTTAGAAATATCTAGCTCGAGCTTGAGAATTTGTCTAGCTCGACTCATTTACACCCCTAGATTGGAGGGATTGCTCGCAGCAGGGCCAATAAAGAAGAAATTTTTTTTTGGTATTTATGTGTACCTATTTTTGCTCGTGCAGAAGAAAATACAACCGTATGATTCGTGATTTCAACGACATAGATCATTCACTATAAAATACGACTGTATTTTTCTAATACAACCGTATTAAAAATGATCGTAGTACGATCCAAAAAAATCTGCACCATTGAAATCGGGATCATACGACTGTATTTGCTCCCACACAAGCAATAGGTACACATAGGACGTTTGCGCGTGGGGTTGGGAAGATGATATGGCCTCTCGTTATTCGCCCCAAACATTCCGGGCTGGGTAAAATTCAGTGTTATTTTAAGACTGGTCCTCTTTGGCAGGCGAATCCGACAAGATTACACGGATGGCACCGCCCGATCATGATCGCGTGCCTTTTGACAGTGGCACGACGGGATCCACCACACCCATTAAGGCTCCGTTTAGGTGGAGTTATTTTCACCGGTCAAGCGGTTACAACCGCAAGAACCGGACCTTAATTGCGGTTCTTGCGGTCGTAATCGCTTGACCGGTGAAAATAATTCCACCCAAATGGAATCTAAGGCTCCGTTTGGCACGGTGGTTTCCACACATGAGCTAAATCGACATTTGTTAAGGATCACCTAACAAACATCATCCGTTCGAACATAAAAGTGGATGAAGTTCCTTTTAAGTGGACGTTAAAGAATGACAATTTAAACCTCATATTCATCAGCGTCACCACCGTGTCATGGAGCCTAAGGCTCCGTTTCGGGAGACTTATTTTTACCGGTCAATTGGTTACGCCCGCATGAACCAGACCTTAACGTATCAAGCGGTTAAGATTCGGTTCATGCGGTCATAACAGCTTGACCTGTGAAAATAAGGCTCCGTTTGGGAAGATTTATTTTCACCGGTCAAGCGGTTACGACCGCATGAACCGGACCATAATTAAAGTCTGATTCATGCGATTGTAACGACTTGACCGGTAAAAATAAGTCCCTAATCAAAATTGGAGCCAAAAAATGAAGAATCCCCCTAAATGATAACAATTAAATCCAATTAACGGAGACATCACCTCTAAGAACATAAATTGTGAAAATCACCAGTATTTCATCCGCGGAATGGGACGGCGCAGGCTAAATATAGCCACAGACGATTACTTAGATTTTAACGAGAGATTGGAGAAGCTCGCAGTAATGTCTTTTATGATAAATAATGAAGGCATTGAGAACTTTTAATGATTTTGCAAATACATCATTAAGATTAAATTGGGTTATTACTGAGTAAAATAAAATCTAACGGTACAATTCATATTTGTCGAGGGAGGGCTAACTTTAGACATAACAAGCAAGAAAATCGACAAAGACAGGAGAAGCCCCAGCAAATGCGAGCAGAAGGCAAGCGGGGAGGTGAGAACTCTCTAAATCACCCATAGAAGAGATCTCCCTTGTACTCATCTATAGATGAGATCTCTCCTCTACTCGCTGATAGGCGATATCTCTCCTTTACTCGATCATATGTGAGATCTCAACTCTATTCGTCCATGAGTCTCCCAATCTCGGTAACAAATTTTCATAGCTCAATTTCTCACTATCGAAGTCCTTTTTTTAACAACATCAATCATCTCGCTGAGGTCCTCTCACCCGTTAGATTGGCGGGATATTTTGCGGGGATGACTATTCACAAACCACTCCCTCCCACCCTTGGACTGTCTATGAATAAGACCCAAGGGTACAAAAGATTGCACGCTGCCCCCCCCCCCCCCCCCCCCCTCACACTATAAGCAAGATCGCACAATATTCCTTTTTCCTAAGTTAGTTCTTGGCTTTGCAGAGGAAGTTCGTATAGACTTCGGCTATGTGAGGGGCTCTCATCGCTCTGGCATTCAGATCTTTTTGTAAAAGATTCTCGATCTTTCTCTCTCTTGTTGATCAATCACTCTGGGCTATACCTTTGGTCATAACACTTGTGAAGCCGATTTATTGGTTCCGTCATTTTTTGTATACCCATTAATTCGTCAAGATTAGAAGTGCGTAAAGAAGAAAACTCATTTGTTCAACTTGGTGTCGACTCTTCTCCGCTTCCTTGTTGAGCTCACTTCATCTATAGAATGACCTGAGAGGTGCTAACCTTTCTCAATCTCCTCAAATTAAGCTCCGCTCCTAGAAGGTATCGACTCTTTCCACCTCTAGTTGAGCTCCGCTTCTGAGAAGCTGTCGGCACTTCTCCACCTCCTCTAATTGAGCTCCACTCATGGGAGGGATCTCACATGACATATCATCTAGTGCCCATCTCTTCGAACATGAGTCTTTCGTTGTTTCCCCAAGCTTGTATTGAGTCCGAAAAAAGTGATGATTATGTATAACTCGTTATTCACTGAGAACAGATGTGTCTTATCAAGCGACCTCGTATGTTCAACTCGGCGCTCGACAGTAACCAAGGAGTACTCGTCATGGGCAGTACTTGTCACTTGTACTCGTAGCAGGAGGGGCGTCATAGGAGATTCAGCAGCCTCAAGTATTCAGCTTAGTGAAATTCATCCAATCACTATTCAGCTCAACTGTCTATAGAAATCAACTAGGCAGCCTCAAGAGACCTTGTTGGGTCTGTGTTGCAGAACAATGCCCCCTGGAATGACTATAAATAGGACTCAATGGGTACCTTGTCTTCTTGCGCCTACCTCAACCCTTGGGTTTGAAGGGGAATTTAAAAGTCAAGGTGGAATTAAAGAGAAATTTTTTTGATTATTATTTACTTTCAAATCATTATACAATACTCTATATATTACAAGCAATGTGCAACACAAATAAGGCTTCATGTAGAATTGAGAATCCAATCAAAACAATATTTCTTTGTTCGGTACAACTTTAGATTTCGGGTATATGGTCGATTTCATTTTCAGTCTAATTGGAAACGAACTTATATGAATCACTTCCTAATTCTGATCAAAACCGATCCAAATTGTTTCAAAAAAAATACAATGTTTATTCAAGTAATTACATAATTTTTCAAAATTAGAAGTAAGGATGAAAATTCATAAATTCTCATAAAAATTTTGTATAGCTCCTACAACTACTATGATAGGTTGTCATTAGACATGTCAATAATCATTTTAAGAAAAGCTGTCGATAGACATCTCAGCAGTAATCTCGAGAAGCTATAATGATGAAAAATGAAAAGGGATTTTTCGTATCAATTAATTAATTGATATTGTGTTTATTTTAAACTACATTAAATAACTGATTAGGCGTAAAGAGAGGGAACCTCATACCTGTCAATCATGTGTATCTATATATTATATTTATTCAAGCAGTTTGATGTTGGTGATCAACATGCTGCTGGTGTGTATTCGAGAATTTATTTATTTTTAATAATAAAATATTTATGTCCCAAAAAAACCATGAAAATGAAAAAAATTACATGCTTGACTTTGTCCCACCATCCCTATTCCTGAGAAGCTAATAAATGAGCAAGGGGCAGTTCAGGAATCCGGAAGGTCGTGTTTTTTTTAAGCTTGCATTCACAATAGAAAGAAAAGAGGAAAAGAGACCATAAAAACGGGTCAAAATACAAGGATGTTCTCCCGGTCACTCTGAACAATCTCAGAGAGAACCGACGGGAAATCCTCAAAACAGGTTCAAAGAAAAGTACAGGAAATAGCATAGCGAGAATAAAAAACCACAGCCTGATTGGCCTCCCGCGGAGCATATCGAAACAGGACACGAAGAAGCTCGAAAAGGAATCCCAACACATCAGTGTCTGGGAAGTGAGCATCCCAAAGACGCAAGTCAAAGCAGCGTTGACAATACTTGATCAAGTTGAGGCAGTCCCCCTGAATGATCACCCCTGGAGCATCAAAGCAGTCAACCGTGAGGTAGTCCCGAATGGCCGCCAGGGCCTCCATCTCCGTTCGGCCCGGATCCCATTGCATAAGCGACCGGCCGGCCGCAAAGAGGACCGTACCAGAGGAGTCACGAGCCACAATCCCCACCCCGGCTTGGCAAGAAGGTAGGAGAGCGTCGTCGATGTTGATCTTGAGCCAGCCCGGGGGGTGGGGGACACCACAGGGTAGAAGACGACCGGGAGGGCTGGGTGGTGTCCCAGTTCGCCTGGGTGGGGAAGGTCGCCGATCGAGAAGCGAACTCCAACACCCGCGTCACAATAATGGTGGGAGTGGCATACTCTTGGAGGTGGATCTTGGCGTTGCGCGCCTGCCAATATTGATAAACTACAAAAGCAAGAAGGGTAAACGTGCTGGAGCAGTTGGCAGAGTTGGAGAGGCCATCCGTGAGGGCAGTCCAAGAAGAAACACGGGGAAGGGTCAGCCCCCTCCGCTGCAGCGCCGTCCCAACGGCCTGGAGGCAACTGCACTCGCCGAGGAGTTGGTACCGCGACTCAGGAGCGATGCAGCCCCAAGGGCAGCAAGTCTCAATCGCCATCCCGCGGTGGGCCAACCAAGTCCGAGTAGGAATAGCATCCAAGAAGAGACGCCACTAGAAGAAACGCTCGCGGGGGCGCATCCGTAGTTTCTTAAGCCAGCCCGCATTTTGCGACGGAGGTGGGAAGAGGGCCGCGTAAGCGAGCCCAGTCACAATCTGCCCCGAGAAGCGCGGAAGTAAGGTAGGAGTATCCTGATGCAGATCCGGGTCCACGGTGACCTGTAGGATCAGAATGATCAGCTCGGCCCCAAAAAATTGGCGGAGGCGGTCCAAACTCCAAACACCATGATCGTCAAGGAGGTCCTCCGCCATAAGGCCCTCTAGCCCACAGCAGTCGATGAAAGTGGGCCACCGAGCAAATTCCAAATCCAAGAGCCAGGTCGGCCCAAGCACCAAGATAGAAGCCCCATCCGCAATTCGCCATTGGAGAAGCGGATCCAAGTGCGTCATACCCTCATGAAGGATGCAGAGAACATGCGAGTCCCCGCGCCGAGAGGAAGGTCGTGCTTGAGCATTAAAATATGTTGCAAGGAGCGTTAGGATGGTTGATTTTATATCTGACCGCCAGTAATAAATGAAGAAAAAATAAAGGAAAAAAATAAGTGAGTACATGTTAGAACGGACGACGAGCAGGATTGATCCAATGGTGAGATCGCAACTCATGCTTATTCCTCTGAGAATGTTACCCGGACCCAAAAATTATGTGTTACTCGCTCAAAAGTAGGTGTTACGAGCATATTTGATCCTGGGTTCTGTTCAGGGAGCAAATTTTTCGTACAGGCAAAGCATCGATCCCATCGTGGTGGGAGGTACTCGCCGTCAATCCCCGCTTACCCCATCTGCTCGCCCTTGATACTGCTATTGGAAAAAAGTTGGTGCTAAAGCAATACGATGAAAGAGCTAACAGGAAGAAAAGTTGGTGCTAAAGCAATTACAACTTTACAAGTTACAATAAAACGGTAATTACTAGCTAATATGGAAACAAATCAATTTGATTTAAAAACGTTTTGAAACGGCTGAAATTAATGTGTTGTTATATAAAGTTTTGAAACGGCTAAGATTAATGGACTGCTATATTGCTGTAATTAGGGTTGTTACTAATTGCATGAAACAACTGAGCATTTATTGAGGCCATCAAGGATTAATTCCACCAAACTCCCCCGTAATCCGGTTGTGGCCCATGGTTGCGAACACCTAACAAGTGCCGCATTGTTGCTAGTTTTACAGCCGGCAACGCCTTTGTCAGTGAATCTGTTTTTGTTCATCTGTGCGAACAAACTCCACAATGATTTGTCCTCCCATGATACATACACGTATGAAGTGAAATCTCATGTCGATATGCTTGTTGCGTCCATGAAATACGAGATTCTTCATTAATGCGATTGCAGACTTATTATCAACAAACAATTTTACCACGTCAGTCTCCTTCCCGGTCAGCTCGCCCAACACGCTCCTGTGCCACAGCGCCTGGCAAGCCGCCGCTGTTGCCGCCATGAACTCGGCTTCAAATGATGACAGGGCAACTGTTTTCTGCTTCAGTGGATTTCATGACACTAAGCATTCATTGATATAGAATGTCATGCCCCCCCCCACCATACTTTTCCTGCCATTGTTGTCACTGGCCAGATCACTGTCTATGTACCCTGTGATCATCTCAGCATTTCCTCCCATGGTACATACTAGACCAAAATTCATAGTCCCTTTTATATACCTGAGGATCTGCTTGACCGCCTTATAATGCATCACTGTGGGCCTCTCCATGAACCTGTTCAGCACACCGATAGCAAAAGAGAGATCTGGTCGTGTGTGAAGTAGGTACCTGAGGCAACCAATAACACGGTGATACTCCGTTGCATCCACTGGTTGTCCATCAGGGTCCTTGTATAGCTGTGATGTTGGTTCCATAGGAAACTTGGTAGGATTGCAATCATCCATCCCAAGTTGAGTTAACACCTTCTTGGCATAAGCTTCCTGCTTGATTGAGATCTCGTCTTCTCCTTGCTTGACGTCAATTCCGAGATAGTAGTTCAGCAGTCCAAGATCACTCATATCAAATTCAGACATCATCTGCCATTTGAACTCCGCAATCGCACCTGCATCTCCTCCTGTCACAATGAGATCATCGACGTGTACACCAACAATGACCCTTACTCGGCCTGCTCCACTTGTGTACACAGCTTGTTCTTGAGCACACTTCACAAGGCCGAGCTCCTCCAAGCTTCTATCGAGCCGCATGTTCCAGGCCCGTGGTGCCTGCCGGAGCCCGTAGAGTGCCTTGTTCAATTTGAGCACCAAGTGCTGTTTATCTTTTACTGTGAACCCCTCCAGTTGGGCAATGTAAACTTCTTCCTTGAGCGCCCCATTCAGGAAGGCATACTTGACATCGAGGTGGTGAACTTGCTATCCGCGATTGACAGTAATGACAAGAATGATGTGCACGGTGTCGAGTCTGTCCACCAGTGCAAACACCTCCTCGAAATCAATTCCTTGTTGTTGTACCCCTTCGCGACGAGCCTTACTTTGTGCATGATCACATCTCCATCTGAGTTCTTCTTTAGTTTGTAGACCCATTTGAGTCATATTGGCTTGTGCCCGTGCGGTAGCTCCGTGAGGGACCAAGTCCCATTCTTCTCAATGGACTCTATCTCCTTGGCCATGGCATCCTCCCAGACTTGTTGCCCAGCGGCCTCATAGTATCAGGATGGCTCACTCGTCTCCACGAGCATGGCCTCTTCTTCCATGTCCTCCTCATCAAGTTGCACTCGTCGAGCATCTCTCAGGATGTCATCGATGTGCCTGTAACGAACATGTACTTCATCAGTGCTGCTGCTCCCTCCTGACAGTGGTGTGTCCGCACCCGAATCAGGTATGGTGAGATCATTTGTCAGCGATCCAATGAGCGTTGTCACTGTCGGGGAGGATGTACGCGTCCTGGGTGCTAATCCTCCCGGCGTCACCTCTCCGGCCAGTGGAGTAGATGAAGAGGCTTGGTGAAGCTGTGTCGTAGGCATTTTCCCTCCTGCAAGACCACCTGTGGGTGGCGCAAAATCGCCCTTTGTTAATTTAGTGTCGTATTCCTCCTCGGCAATAAAGTCAGGTGGATCCCCGCCGCCTGCACCTGTACTCCAGCACTACTCCACTTTTTCTTCAAATTTTAGATCATGACTTACATGAATTTTCCAACGTCGTGGATCAAACAGGCGGTGTGCCTTGCAACCATCCTCAACGCCAAGGTACACCGTCGGCTGACTTCGGTAGTCGAGTTTCTTCGGGTGTGGTGTCGTCATCTTCGCGTGTAATGTGCAACCGAACACACGGAGATGTGCCAGATGTGGTTTCCTTCCATTCCAGGCCTCGAATGGAGTGCGTTCTCCCAACGCCTTCATTGGCAAGCGGTTCAGCAGGTACACCGCATGCCGCACCGTCTTCCACCAAAGTCTTCCTGACACATTCATGCTCTTGAGAAGGGACCTCGCCAACGCCATTATAGTCCTGTTCCTCCGCTCCACCACGCCATTTTGTTGTGTCGTGTATGGCGCAGTGATGCGTCGTTCGATCTCGGCGTCTTCGCAGAGCCGGTTGAAATCAACAGAGAAGAACTCCGCTCCGCGATCAGTCCTTAGCGTCTTGATGGGCCGTTCGCTCGTGTTCTCGACCTGCAACTTGAATTTTTGGAACACAGAGCAAGTTTGATCCTTTGTCTTGATCACATACGGCCACATCCACTGTAACAGCCCAAATTTCTCAAACAGAAAATTTTTGCGTGACACGGCCTGCGACACGGGTGTGTCCCAGGGCGTGTTAAGCTGGGGTCGACGAGTTGGCCGCGAAGTCGATGAAACATGACTATTAACATCGAGGCTGTTATATTTTTTATTATTGTGAACGGATGGGGTTGTTACATCCACCTGGAGTAATCATCGACGATTAACATGAAGTAACTATTAACATCGAGGCTCGAAGGTGTGATTGGACCGCAGAGGTCAGCATGTAACAACTCGGGCCGTTTCCCCTCCCTGTAATTTGTTGTCACAGGGAACAGCTCCCTCGCCTGCTTCGCCACCAAACACCCTTGACACAGGTGATTCAGGTGTGTGAACGATGGCACCCCCATCGCCATATTTTTGTCAACAAGAAGCTTCATAGCGTTGAAATTGACATGACCAAGCCTGGCAAGTCATAGCCATGTCGGATTGTCAAGGTTCACCAGGAGGCACACTGCCTCCCCCTGATGCAAGTTAATTTTGTAAAGGCAATTTGCAGTGCGCCTCACCTTCATGAGCAGTCTCGCATGACTTTGGTCAAGTACCTGTAGGGTATCCTCTTCCATGATCACTTTGTAGTCGGTCTCTGTTAGTTGTCCAAGGCTCACAATGTTGTTTTGGAGCCTTGGGATATAGTATACCTCCTGGAGCAACCACTGATCACCGTTCCTGCAGCCAAACAGGATTGAACCCTTGCCCATGAGTTGCATCGCTGAGCCGTCGCCGAATTTGACCTTATCGGTGACATTTTCGTTCAGCTCGCGGAACTTTGCCCTATCGCTGGTCATATGTTTGCTCGCCCTGTTGTCCAGGTACCCGACATGATAGGGGTTAGCCTTCTCCTCGGGCCTTCTCTTCTCCTCACTCAGCAAGACGACATCCTGCCGCTCCTGTTGTTTCTTCACCATCACTTCTGACACCGCGAGCATTAGGGCCGGCTCGATGTTGTCCGCACACGTGAGATACGCCTCCTCTTTCGGAGCCCTGCAGTCAGGTGCATAATGACCCATCTTGTCGCAGTTAAAGCAACGGATGTGACTCTTGTCATGGTCACTGCCGCTGGAACCATTCATGTCATCTTTGCTTGGCGGCCTGCCACGACCGCCCTCTGTTGCTCCCTCTGTCGCGACCATGTCCACTCTGGCTGTGGTTGCTACTGTCTACAGGAGCATAGGATTTGCTATCCTTCTTCTGTCGCGACTTCCACTCGTCCTGAGTGAGCAAAAGTTGTCTGTCGCCCCTGCCATTTCCATCAAAAATGCGCGGGCGTATTCGCTCATCATAAGCTTTCATCCGCCCCACGTCTTCCTCAAATGGCATAGTGTCGAGGTCATAGAACTGCTCAATCCCGACGATCACGCTCAAGAAACGATCTGGCACTGTGTCAAATAGTTTCTTGATTAATGCGACATCGTCGTGTGCCGCCTCAAGGTTTGCACATCTGACGGACATGCTGTCGAGCCTTCCTACGTACTGGTCCAAGGTCTCTTCCTCCTGCATGTGATGACGTCGAAGTCATTCTTCAATGTCTGTAGTTGTGCGTTCTTTACGCGGTCCGCACCAATGAACCTTGTCTTGAGGCAATCCCAGACCTATTTGTCGTTCTCTTCCTTGCCACTTGCATCATGAGGTCCTCTGGGAGCGCTTGGAGAAGATACGACCTAGGCTTCTTGTCCTTTTTCGGGTCGACGTCCGCCTCGTCCGCCGGCTCGAATGTGTCCCTGTCACCTTAATCCTCCATCATCGCTTGGACCCGAATCACCCAACTCGTGTAGTTTGTCGTCGTTAACTGTAGGTAGTGGAACGACCTACCGCCGCCTCGCCTTGAGGAACGATCGACATTTGCACTCATACCAAATATTGGAAAAAAAAGAGTTGGTGCTAACGCAATACGATGGAAGAGCAAACAGGAAGACAAAACTAAATGAAAAGAAACCTATGTTGGAGGTCCCTTCCCCTCTATTCACTACTGAATATTTATAGCAAATAATTACAACTTTACAAGTTACGATAAAACGGTAATTACTAGGTAATATGGAAACAAATCAATTTGATTTAAAAATGTTTTAAAACGGCTGAAATTAATGGGATGTTATATAACGTTTTGAAACGACTGAGATTAATGAGCTGCTATATTGCTCTAATTAGTATTGTTATTATTAATTGTATGAAACGGCTGAGCATTTATTGATGTCATCAAAGGTTAATTCCAACAACTGCCACAACTCGTCTGCTCTCCTGACACTTCCATCGCATGTCTGCTCAACCTCCGTCGTCACCTTGTCACCCGTCTGCCTGTCGGCCGCCGCCGTCTCACATCTGCAAGACCGACTCCATTGTCTTAGCCCGTTTTCACCGCACTACTTTTGATAGATCGGGTGAATCTCGTAAATTCTCCACTTCAATATTTATATCATTTAGCTTCCAGTAATTCAAAGGTTTTGGACAGACATTAGTATTCTTTAACATGTTTGTTATATCACCATTCAAAGTTTCAAACGTTTTGTTCTCTGTAATTTGTGTTTTCTATAAGATATTTAGGTTTCGTTTGGGGATCTTATTTTCACCAGTCAAGCGGTTACGATCGCATGAATCTGACCATAATTAAGGTCCGGTTCATACGTCCGTAGACCGGTGAAAATAAGTCTCTCAAACGGAACCATAGACTGCTGCGTGATTACCGGCATATGGATAAATTTTTTATTTTTTGATGTTAACAATATTTGTGAGAAACCAATTTTAAATAATTGTAATTATTAATTGCCTAAAAACATAGGTGTGATATTTAATATACATTTAATATAATATTTCTTATCACCAAAAAATTGCCTGCTCCTAGCACATTCGATTTTTCAGATTTCGAAGCATAGCCTCAAATATATGCAATGAAAGGCTGAAAGCTTCATGATATAATAATAATCGTATAGCTAGCATTCCTTCTTTAAATTTGGTAGCCACTATTCTCGTGACACGTAATTGTTTCCATTTTCGTGTAGATTTTTTTTAATAAAAATATCTGCGAATCTTTCTTTTGCATATTTATGTTCTGCATAACATAGATTGCTTTAAATTCTTGCCGGTCATTGTGTCTCCGTTTTTCAAAATCGCTCGTGTATTTCACTAACACGTCGATCTCACCTGATAGTCGCTTATTTGATGGTGTTGTATTTACCTGATTGATAGGGACCATCAGGGTCATTGTTGTTAAAATAATTTTCTCCTAATTGAGAAAGAGGCTAGTCAAATTTTATCATATTTTTCAAGCATGTGTTTCATGACAAGTGCGAAAAGAAGAAACCATCTTTGACCTTTAAACCAACATTTGTTTTTTGAGCAAAAGAAGTTTCATAAAAGCTTCATTCACATGTCATCTATCACATCTATCTCCTTGGTTTTGCTCTATAAATAGGTATGAATAAGGAAGGATAAGATATCCATTTATCTTCAAACTCAAGCATTGAAAGATTTCTAGAGAGGTTTTTGGGGAAATCGTCCTAGTTTGGGAGAGCTTTCGGACGTCGTTGTACGACGTTGACGAGTAGTATTTCGCCTATACGGATTGGATCTTGAGCTGATTTGGACAATGATTCGAAGAGTCATCTTAGAGAGGATTTGTGTAATCCGTCTCAACCGCCGTTGTCGGTAACTTGCAGTTTTTATGTTACTATTTATTGTATTGTGTAGTGTAAAGCTGGTGAAAATCCTATACGGATTGAGGAGGAAAACTTTATAATTGTCTATTGTTTCATATATTTTAGTGGTGATTTTCCGTGTTGAAATCTGATCGTCCTGTGATTTTCACTCTGTTGGGTTTCCACGTTAAATCTCTATGTCACCTTGATTATTCTTGTTTTGTGTTATGTTTCTGTATCGGCATACCTTTAAGCGGTCGTGTAAGTACTTGTTCGAACTAATTTGTAGGTGCTCTGGTTGGGCTTACGTGTTCTCTAGCCCAACAGTTGTCCAGATAGAAATCACCACCAGCTAAAAGATCTTCCATCGGTGGATATCGGCGAGGAGCTGCAACTCGCCCTCTTGGATGAATTGTGTTGTATTCTGCCGCTTCTTGTTCCTGAACCCGCCGGTCCTTTTTATTTATCATATTGGGTTGATTATGTAACACCTAGAATTAATTTGGGTCAATTTGGGTTCAGGCACGGGTGACACGGCCTGGGACACGGGCGTGTCCCAGGGCGTGTTGTGCTTGGGTTGTGTCAGGACGTGCGGTCGACGAATTTTGCTCGACGATCATTGAGTGTCGAGTGTCGAGTGAGGACACGGCCTGTGACACGGGCGTGTCACAGGGCGTGTCAATGTGGTCGACGAACTCAGCCCGACGTTTTGAGCCATGGTCTGGAACACGGGCGTGTCCTAGGGTCGTGTGAGTCTCGGGTAATTTTGAGGTTGTGCAGCCTGATGCACACGGCCACAGACACGGGCGTGTCTGCAGGCGTGTCAGGGGACACGGCCCGCCCGTGTACTGGTTGGTTGTAGTCGGTTGCCTGCCGCTTTAGGTGACACGGCCTGTGACACGGGCGTGTCACAGGGCGTGTCAGGCCGTGTTCCTGCTTTTCTGGACAATTCTGAGCCGTTTGATTCCCTCTTTCTGGATCCAATGTATAAGCTTTGTCCAAGTGTTGTTAAGGCCGGGGAAAAGGGGATTTAACCCTTCCTCTTCATTATCTTCTTCTTCTTCTCATTTCAAGAGAGAGCAAGAAGAGGGGAGTGCAAGGGAAGGAAGGAGGAAGAGAAACCAGCTGCTGGAGGAGCTGCGGAGTGCGGAGCGAAGATCCGAGAGCGGATTCGTGAAGGCTAAGCCGAGGCGGTGACTGCCATCCGGCTACTTCATGGCGCCAAAGCGATCTTCAAGGGTAACGATCTCCTTCTTGGACATCGAAGTCCTTTATGTATGCATGTGTTTGGAATCCTCCACCAAGAGGTGGATTGCGGAAGTGATTCTTTTGTTGAGTCTGCATCTAGAGCCGGAAATATGGAGTACGGACATAGGCATGCTGTGTGAAGCCCATCTGGACCGGTAGTCTGGATTGGTGATGTTCATGGGTAAACCAGAGAAGACTCGTGGATTTGATGCTATGCAAATAGATTTCTGTTGTGATGAATGTATGGATGTGATGATGAATGTGAGGAGGCTTTGGTGAAGCTCCTGGTTATGATATGATCAATTGGTAGCACGCCAGGGGAGCTCGAGATAAACCCGGCCTGTTACACCACTAGGGTGGGTTGATCTAGTTAGGTAGGGATCGATTGGTGTCAATGTCTGGGGAGCCGAGTTAAACCCGGCTTGCTGCACCACATGGGTGGGTCGATCAGACTAGGTGGGGGGTCGATAGGTGGTAATGCCTGGGGAGCTTGGATAAACCCGGCTTGCTACACCACATGGTGTGGGTCGATCTACTCTGGTTGTTTATGGATGCTGTGAGGTTGTACCTCTGATTGGTTTGGGCGGGATGTCGCCAGCTTGCGAGACTGGTGGACTAGGTCCGGTCAACCAACAAGTTAAAACCTCTGATCGGCGGTGTACGACTGGTGGATTCCGGTACGCCAAGAAGGTGCCCTGAGTGCACAGAACGTCTGGTGGATTCCAGCGTTTGTGATGTGATGTGTTTGCTAGTAGGATAAATAAAATGATATACATATAATGCTTGGTGATTGATGATGGTACTGTATACAGGAAGGAACCACTACCCCGGGTAGGGGGTAGGGTCGTTATAATGGGTCAGCCAAATGCTGACCGTTACTTTGTTTTCTGTGTTGGCTTGGGTGGCAAAAATGCAGGTGGCGTGAACAAGTGGAAGGCTGGCTTGTTGTTATCGGCCCTTGAAGGTCATGCGAAGATTTGTGTTTGGATTTCATGTGTGGCCGGCCTGCGTGTCGATGTACGAAACTATTTATGTGTAAAAGAAGAACCTGTAAGGCCATAAGGCCAGTGTGTGTGGGTTGTATACATTCCTGGTGTTGATCTATCTATATAAATATGACATTTATGTATTGGTGGACATTCTGGTTTGAGTTCATGCTAACATAAAACATACTGCGCTAGAATGAATGAGTTAAGGATACGAATAAATTTTGATTTCCACAAGTAATTCATTCGCTTGTCTGTGATATATGACGTGGGGCCCGGGCAGGACCCACCGTTATATGTCATGTGACAGGTGGGGGCGTTACAGATTAACCCCAGTTTTAATCAAGATATAAATACATGATTATTGGGGTTCGGCTAGGTTAAGGGGCTGGGAGAAAATCGGGACAGTCGGCCGTCCCTGTTTCTAAAGTGCGGAAACCTACCACTCTCTAATAGATTTTCTGTGCGCGTGCGGAGGAGGAAAGGTATCTTTGATAGGTTTTGTGTCGGTGCTCAGGAGGAGCGACGCCTTCGTGTTCCCTTGAAGGAGATCCATCTGAGGGTTGTTTGTCGGGGTTATTGTCGCTCCAGTCATGAGCCAAGGCTAAGGCCTCTTCCTGTGATTCTCAAGGAGGAATCAAATTAAAGGGTTGCTCTTTGGGAAACTGAGGTTCTTTTCTCTGATCGTCTGATTTCTGTTATGATTGTTGTAAGCTTTGCTCAGATTATTAGTGGATTTTCTCCGGCGCTTTCCCCGTAGATGTAGGGGTTTCTCTCCGAGCCACGTATATCTTGTGTCGTTTGTGTGTGTGCTTTATATTTTTTGCATTATTTTCTCGTATATTGCGATCATTGCTATTGCGTTGCGCGCTTCGCGGTGACAAGAAATCAAGGCTGATTTCATAACAATTGGTATCAAAGGGAGGTTCTGGTTCTCGAAAAACCCTAAGCAACCCAATGACGACAAAATTCGAGATTCCGAAGTACATGACAAGATTAATTTTGGTTGTGGCAAAAACAGATCAAAGCAGGGAAGAATTGGATTTGAATGTCATCAGTACAATTCAGTTGTGCCTAGCAGACGAGGTGATGTATAATGTAATCGACGTTGAGACTATAGCAGATCTGTGGAAGAAATTGGAGGAGCTCTACATTTCAAAGTCACTAACGAGCAAACTCAAGCATTGAAAGATTTCTAGAGAGGTCTTTGCAGCAATCGTCCTAGTTTGGGAGAGATTTTGGACGTCGTTGTACGACGTTGACGAGTAGTACTTCGCCTACACTGATTGGATCTTGAGCAGAATTGGGCAAGGATTCAAAAAGGCATCTTGAAGAGTATTTGTATAATCCGTCTCGACCGCCGTTGTCGGTAACTTGCAGTTTTTCTGTTACTATTTATTGTATTGTGTTGTGTGAAGCTGGTGAAGATCCTATAATGGTCGAGGAGGGAAAGCCTTGTAATTGTCTATTGTTTCATATATTTTAGTGGCGGCTTTCCGTGTTGAACTCTAATTGTCTCGTGGCTTACACTCTATTGGGTTTTCACGTTAAATCCCTATGTCACCTTGATTATTCTTGTTTTGTGTTGTGTTTCTGTATCGGCATACCGCTAAGCGGTCGTGCAAGTACTTGCTCAAACTAATTTGTAGGTGATCTGGTCGGACTTACATGCTCTATAGCCCAACAGTTGTCTGAATAAAATCACCACCAGCTAAAAGAGTTTCCATCAGTGGATATCGGCGAGGAGCTACAACTCGCCCTCTTGGATGAATTGTGTTGTATCCTGTCGCTTCTTGTTCCTGAACTGGCCGGTCCTTTTTCTTAATTATATTGGGTTTATTAACCCCAGTTTTTATCAAGATATAAATACATGATTATTGGGGTTCGTCTCGGTTAAGGGGCTGAGAGAAATTCGGGAGAGCCGGCCGTCCCTATTTCCAGAGTGTGGAAACCTACCACTCTCTGACAGATTTTTTGTTTGCGTGCGGAGGAGAGGCATCTTCGATAGACTTTGTATCGGTGCTCAGAAGTAGTGTCGCCTTCGTGTTCCCTTGAAGGAGATCCATCTGAGGTTTGTTTGTCGGGGTTATTGCCACTCCAGTCCGTAGCCAAGAGCTAAGGCCTCTTCCTGTGATTCTCAAGGAGGAATCAAATAAAAGGGTTGCTCGCCAGGAAACTAAGATTCTTTTCTCTGATCATCCGATTTCTGTTATGATTGTTGTAAACTTTGCTCAGATTATTAGTGGATCTTCTCCGGCGCTCTCCACGTGGATGTAGGAGTTTTTCTCCGAACCGCGTATATCTTGTGTCGTCTGTATGTGCGTTTTTTTGCATTATTTTCTCGTATATTGCGATCATTATTATTGCATTGCGCGCTCCGCGGTGATAAGAAATCAAGGCGGACTTCATAACAATTGGTATCAAAGAGAGGTTCTGGTTCTCGAAAAACCCTAAGCAATGCAATGACGACAAAATTCGAGATTCTGAAGTACGATGACAAGATTGATTTTGGTATGTGGCAATAACGGATCAAAGCAGTGAAGAATTGGACCTGAAGGCCATCAGTACAATGCAGATGTACCTAGCAGACGAGGTGATGTATAATGTAGTCGACGATGCGACTACTCTAGATCCGTGGAAGAAATTGGAGGAGCTCTTCATGTCCAAGTCACTCACGAACAAACTCTACGTCAAGAAGCAGTTATACAGATTGAGGATGTCTGAGAGTACTCAATTGCTTGAGCATATGAAAGTGTTCAACAAGCTCATTTCTCAGTTGCACAATATGGATGTAAAAGTTGAGGAAGAAGACCAGACTCTTCTTTTGTTGTCTTTGTTGTCGAACTCCTTTGATCATTTGGTCACCACGATCCTTTATGGGAAGTACACCCTGAAGATGTAAGAGGTGATGACTATGTTGTTGTCCAATGAAACGAGAAGCAAGTCAGGTTCTAGCACCGGTGAGTGTCTACTAGTGAAGAGAAACGACTCAGTCAGAGGCAAATCTAGAGATAGAGGCAAGTAGGGAAACAGGCCCAAGTCCAAGTCCAGAAGCCGAAACAAAATGTGTCACTACTTCAAGGAAGAGGGACATTGAAAAAATAATTGCCCGAAGAAGAAGATCAAGGAGAGAACTCAAGAGCCACAATAGGCTGCGATGGCATCCGATAATGAGAGCGAGGCATACGTTCTCCATGTCTCACTCAGTCTCGAAGCCACAGACGCATGAATCATTAATACTGGATGCTCTTATCACATGTGTCTGAATAAAAAATGGTTCCATAGCTTCAGGCAATGTGACGGTGGTCGTGTTCTGATGGGAAACAACTCAGAGTGCAGAATGATGGGAATTGGCAGTATCAGAATCAAGATGTTCGATGGAACTGTCAGAATGCTTACAGATGTCAGATACATGTCTGATTTAAGAAAGAGCCTGATTTCATTAGGCACTCTGGAGGTGGCCGGTTACTCCTAAGTTGGTGATGGCAGCTATTTGGAGGTTCAAGAAATGCGCTCTAGTTGTGATGAAAGGTGAGCGCTCAGGTACTCTGTACAGATTGATCGGCACTACAATAGCTGGAGATGCAGTAGTTTCTACATCGATAGATAAGGATTCCTTTTTGTTATGGCATATTAGGCTTGGCCACATGAGCGAGAGATGACTGTTGGAGCTACACAAGAAAGGACTGCTGAAAGGAGTAAAAATGTGCAAGCTTGACTTCCATGAAACATACGTTCTCGGGAAACTGTACAAAGTAAAATTTGTGACATCGAGCAAGTGCACCAAGCAGATCTTGGAGTATGTTTACTCAGATGTTTGGGGGCCAGCCCCAGAGCCGTCACTTGGAGGTGCCAAGTATTTCGTGACCTTCATCGATGATTTCTCAAGGAAGGTCTGGATCTACTTTCTTAAGCACAAGTCTGAAGTTCTCGATAAGTTCAAGATCGGGAAGACTAGAGTGGAAAAGCAGGTCGGGCAGAAGGTGAAATACCTCAGATCTGTAATGGCGGTGAATACACCTCAGCAGAGTTTCAGGCATATTGCAGTCAGGAAGACATCACTCGACATCTCACCATACAAGGTACACTACAACAGAATGGGGTTGCAGAGAGCATGAATAGAACGTTGCTGGAAAGTGCTCGATGCATGCGACTGTTTGCTGATTTACCTAAGTCTTTCTGGGCCAAAGCTGTCAATACAGCCTGCTATCTAGTGAATCGGTCTACATCAATGTCACTAAACCTGAAGTCTCCATAAGAAGTATGGTCAGGTAAATCTATTGATTATTCTAATATTCATATTTTAGTATGCCCTGTCTATATATTACTGCATGATTCAAAAAAGACAAAGCTTAATGCTAAATCTAAGAAGTGCATTTTTCTGGGCCATAAGGCCGACATTAAAGGGTTCAAGCTGTGGAACCCTAAAACAAAGAAGGTCGAGCTGAAGCGTGATGTAGTCTTTGATGAGGATTCTATGCTGAAGAAATCTCAGTCTCATGTTAAAGAGGTAGAGAAGACTCCAGAATCACCAGTAGAGGTGGAGCTGGATGGCAGTGCTAAAGCAGACATTCATGACGATTTCGCTGACTCGGAGGAAACAGATGGTGTCCAACCAGTTGAAGTAGAGCCATACTCAATTGCCAGAGGAAAGGCGAGGAGAGATGTCAGAGTGCCTCTCAGGCTACAGGACACTGTAGCATACGCTTTTCAGGTGATCTCCTCAGACCCTTATTCTTACCGAGAAGCTAAAGAGAGCAGAGACTATTCTCAGTGGAAAGCGGCTATGGTGGAAGAGATGGAACCCTTCAGAAGAACAAGACTTGGGACCTGGTTAGTCTGCCTAAAGGGGCTAAGGCAATCATTTCCAAATGGGTGTTCAGAACGAAGGAGTCCATATCAGGAAAGGATCAGTGGAGATACAAGTCCAGATTCGTAGCAAAGGGGCATGTGCAGAAGAAAGGACTCGACTTTGATGAGATCTTCTCACTAGTAGCGAAACATTGTTCCATTTGGGTGCTACTCGCCATGGTAGCTATGTGGGACATGGAGCTGGAGCAGATGAACGTAAAGACTGCTTTTCTTCACGGTAGTCTAGAGGAGGAGATCTACATACTATAGCCTGAAGGATTAGTTCGACCTGGTGATGAGAAAAAGGTCTGCAAGCTGAAAAGGACTCTCTACAATTTGAAGCAGGCTCTGAGGATGTGGTATAAGAGGTCAGACACATTTATGACTTCACACGACTATAGCAGGAGCCAACACGACAGCTGTGTCTACTACAGACTTCTTGCAGATGGTAATATTATGATTCTGATGCTCTATGTTGATGATATGTTGATTGTTTGCAAGTCAGCCATGGAAATTCAGACACTGAAGCAGAAATTGAATGCTGAATTTGAGATGAAAGATCTTGGTCGTGCTTAGAAAATCATTGGGATGATGATCAAGCAGGACAGAAAGCGAGGCATGTTGTGACTTTCTCAGATTACATTCAGAAGGTACTTGAAAATTTCAATATGATTGAATCTAAAGCTGTTACGACTTCATTGGGACAATAGTTTAGATTGTCATCATAGTAGTGTCTAGACACCGAGGAGGAACGTCAGAAGATGCTTAGTGTGTTGTACACCAGTGCGATATGATGCTTGATGTATGCAATGATATGCACGAGACTAGATATCACTCAGACAGTGAGTGTTGTTAGCAGATATATGACAAATCCAGGGCGATAACACTGGGAAGCTGTCAAGTGTATTCTGCGGTACTTGAATGGAACTCCAGACATTAATTGGATTACTTTTCAAAAAGGCCGAAGTTGTTGGAGCTTTAGAGGGCTTCGTTTATTATGACTATGTGGGCGACCTCGATAGAAGGTGATCTACGTCAGGATACATTTTTCTTCTAGGTGGAGGTCCTATCAGTTGAAAAGCTACTCTTCAGGATATAGTAGCTCTGTCCACGACAAAGGCAGAATATTTTTCTGCGGTGGAGGCTGCTAAAGAAGCTATTTGGTTCAGTGGTCTCATCAAAGAACTCAGAGTTTCTCAGGAGTCGGTGAAGCTGCACTGTGACAGTCAGAGTACTATTTGTCTTGCAAAGGACCCGATCTATCATGCAAGGACAAAGCACATTGATGTGCGCTACCACAAGCTGAGGAATTTCGTTGGAGGCGGCGAGATTCAGTTACTGAAGGTGTCCACGGAGGATAATGTTGCAGATATGTTGACAAAGCCCCTGATAGGAATCAAATTCAAGCACTGTCTTGACTTGGCTCACATCTGTTCCTGCTGATCGTGGTGACCCCAGGGAGTGGGGGTGTCTCATTTGGGAGAAGATCCAAGCTGGAGGTAGAGCATGCAATCACAAGAGGCGTCAAGGTGAAGATTGTTGTATTCTGCAGCTTCTTATTCCTGAACCGACCGATCCTTTTTTTTATTATATTGGGTTTATTAATCCCAGTTTTATCAAGATATAAATACATGATTATTGGGATTTGGTTAGGTTAAGGGGCTGAGAGAAAATCGGGAGTGCCGGCTGTCCCTGTTTCCAAAGTGCGGAAACCTACCGCTCTCCGGCAGATTATCTGTGCGCGTGAGGAGGAGGAGAGGCATCTTCGTCAGGCTTTGTGTCGGTGCTCAGGAGGAACGACGCCTTCGTATTCCGTTGAAGGAGATCCATCCAAGGGTTGTTTGTCGGGGTTATTGCCACTCCAGTTCGTAGCCAAGAGCTAAGGCCTCTTCCTGTGATTCTCAAGGAGGAATCAAATTAAAGGGTTGCTCGCCAGGAAATCGAGGTTCTTTTCTCTGATGGTCCGATTTCTGTTATGACTGTTGTAAACTTTGCTGAAATTATTAGTGGATCTTCTCCGGTGCTCTTCCCATTAATGTATGAGCTTCTCTCCGAACCACGTATATCTTGGATCGTCTGTGTGTATGCTTTATTTTTTTCTGCATTATTTTCACGTATATTGCGATCATTGCTATTGCGTTTCGCACTCCGCAACGACAAGAAATCAAGGAGGATTTCATAACAGAATTGTTGGCGAAATTCCCACCGATCTGGTACGATTTCCCAAAAATGAAGAATGTGATGGATGGGAAGGAGGTCACGCGAAAACTCAGACGGCCCGCACTTATCTTACAAAACAAATGATATTTGAGGCCTACATATAACCACATTGAAATGCGGTTAATTAACAACTCTTTATAATAATCCTTATTAGGAGAAATTAGAGGGCGCGAGCATGGAAAGTTCCATGCCGCAATTAAAAATTCAAATGACATATCGGCGCATTTTATATTATTTATCTGCATCAACGCGTGTATTAGGATTTTTTTGTTACATATTAATGTAATAATGTATATGCTTTGCATGTATGTAATGGTTTTCTCCGGTACACCAAAACATTATAATATTTTTCTGTTGACGATATTTAATAGTTTTGGTCTGTATTGAGCATGCATCTCGCAATGCATCATGCGAGTGCCACGGTTTTTTGAATATTGCAAGGATAAATCTATATGTACCTAAAAATTACCGAAATACAACAAAAAGTGGGGCCCAAACCCTTATTTCCATTGAAAAAATCCCGAGTTGTAGAGTTTTGAATAATAATCGGGTGTTTTTGTTATGGAAATAGTGGTGTGGAGCCCACTTTTTGTAATATTTAGGTAAATTTTATGTGTGTGTAAAATTATCCATATTGCAAATACTTCAATTAAAAAAGAAGGATAAAATTGAAATAATGAATGTTATAGATACTATAGATAATGTCTTATTATAGAAATATTAAAAGCTAGTATGCTAATATTTCAATTATAGAAAGCAAATTAAATAAAAAAAATCAGAGGTGAGCTAAAATGAATAAAAAAAATTGACAGCTGTTCATAGCAAATGTTTTTGTTGTTGGACAGGCATGACCATTGGTCCAGCTGTCACCCCAAGCATTTCCAGATATTAAGCATAGTTGTTTTCATGGAGGATTCTATTCACGAAAGATGCATGCATATATGTGTGCTGGCCGCCGTTCTTGATTTGTTTATTTTTTATTATTATAAAAAATGAAACAAAGTCCGTTTGATTGAACAAAATTTACTTGAAATTGGAATTGAACTTAATTTTAACGGACTTCATTTAAACCAATATATATATGGGCATTTATCGAGGTCTTCCCTCTAACTTTGAAAAATTACAGACTGTACCTCTATTATTATGGAAAATACAAAAATCACTCCTCAATGTTACAAAACATAACATTTATCTTTCCTGAAATACACATTTCATAACATCCATGCACGAAAATACCCCCTCAGATTACATTTTCAATGGGGATATTTTGTGTACAGATGTTATGAAATGTAAACTTTAGGAGAGATAAATGTTATGTTTTGTAACATTGAGGAGAGGTTTTGTAATTTCCATAATAAGAGAGGTGCAAGCTGTAATTATGCTATCTTCTTGATCGAAGAAGTTTTGGTAATTATTCATATATATATTCATCCAATTCTTTGGTTCGATTAGTGCGAGTTTTGCTCCCGAGCTCGAAACAAGTTTCCCTAGCATGACCTAACAAACGATTCACTCATTCACCGTCCCTCTTCATCTTCCTGTTCGGCATCTTCTTTCTCGTCATCTTTTTCCTTTGCCTTGTCTTTATCTTCTTTCTCTTCGTCTGCCTCCTCTTAATCATCCTCATTTTCTATTTCCGCACATCTTCGTGATCAAATCTATGGTAGACTTGCACGTACATAGCTTGTGAATTCATCTAAATAGACAAACAATTTGTGGTTGAGCAACTGATTTTAGCTTGTGAATTTAGCCATGTTTTTTCTTGTTTTAATTTCTTGCATGAGAGTTTGAATTTTGTTATCCTGTACCATTTTCATGCTTTTTCTCTGTTACTATACATGGCTAGATAGCCTAGGTCTGCTATCAATTTTGAAAGCTAACCAAACACTTTTGATTCTCCGTCAAGGGGAATCAAAAATATCGTCATTGTAGAAAAAGGAAAGCCCGAAACAACCAAAATTAATCAAATGTTTGTAAATTATTGGTGACGTCAGGCACTTAGACCATCTCTCAGTGTCTCATAATATTACTAGTAAGACCCCCTAGTTGAAAATGAAAGAAAATCTTATGTCCAAAGCAACCGCCTTACAATAGTGAAGACAAACGAACTAGCCCATGCCACATGACTTCCATTATAAGACCAAATCACATCATCACAACCAATGTTCAAAATTGACAATTATATAATAGTAAGTACATAAGTAAGCGGAAGTAGTAAATGGAAATCACCACCAACAACATCACGTACATTACATAAGTGTCCACAACAACAAACTCATCATACAAGATATAATATGGGCATTGATAGACCATGACAAAACGACAAACTCGGTGAAAGATCCTCACTACACTCTCTGGATAACTTGTGAGGGTATTCACCGGTGGTGGTGTAATCTGCATTGCATCAGTGCAACCCTGCAGGAGGGGCTCCTGCTTTGCCAGCACCTACTCCTGCTCCAACTCCTAGTGTGTCTGATGATATCAACAAACTATTAGTCACGATGACTAAGTTAGATTATGTTCCTAAACCCAATGCATCCTAGGCATCAAATGGAAGGAATGAAGAGAAAGCTGCAAATAGTTTTAGCGTGCACGCGCGTGCCCGCACACATACACATACATACAAAGTAAAACAGATTACAGAAAGTGAAAAGGTACTTTCTAAAATATTCTACAGATATATATTCAACACTAGTAGTACTTAAAATAAGAGTTGTATAGTAAGTGTATAAACGTAACATATAAGATAAAAATGTTAATACAAATTTATATAATATGGACTCAAAGGTAGGTACATACAAATCAAAGAAATATATCAGATATGAACTCTCATTCAAACTAATACGATCAGAGTCTACATATGCAACGCAATGTCATGCGATGCAAATTAACTATTGTAGCTCTCATCGCTACATACATGCTCTATGCCAGCAAACTTATCCGCAAATTAAGAGGGTAGCGAACCCCATGCATCATAATCGTGGCTAGATGATAATAGCGAATCGGACTACCTTCGCTTCTAAGATGGTATCACACTATACTTTCCTAGGCATTCAAAGTACAACCTCAGCCTGTGTAGGACTTTGTGCAACTTACCTTAAGTCAAGTGAGATCCTCCATGGTAAAAATCTCCAGACAATCAGCCTAATCATCCTTTAAGACTCACTCCCACAAGCCTATGAGTCTAGCACACAACTCCCCGATTGAATCAACTAGAAGAGCCGGGAGACCCGCCACAAAAATACACATTCACCTCAACCGCCGTCATTTAGTCGAGAATATTTCAACAAAAGCAGAAAGTGACTAGAGCTACCAAAGACTGAAACAACCTCATCTAAACTATTTGTCACCTCTTCAACATTCACACTCCTATCGGGCAACCCCCACCCACACCCCTTGATGACTATTGATTCCTACAATCACATAGGAAGGTTAATTCTAAGTGTGGTGAGTGAGCTTAGGAGCGAAGGTATAAAAGTGCATTATAAGCATGCCTTGAAGTCGTAGGCTTTGACCCAAATAAGTACTAGCTAGGAAAACTCAAGACCGGTTCAACTAGGCAAGCTTAAATTTGCCTTAAATTGGTCTACCTAGGGGTAAGACCAGCAAGCTAACATGCTTGGGAAAAGATGAGAACAAAATTAGATAACTTTTTAAATGAAATGAATACATCAATTTTATTAACTTTTATAGATTTATTATAACTAAGTGTGGAACCACGAAACTGGTTCACAAAAGTTCAGTCCAAAGGGGTGTAACATCCCAATTTTTAATTGGGTCAGTAGGACCCTACCTGACCCAATTAAGTCAACCTAACCACCCACTAAATACTCTAGAAGTTAAGAAATTAATGACCCCGAAATATCGTTGAAGCAAATAAGCTCAGAATTAACTCATGTAAGTTGCATTATATTCTTATGACCCATAAGAGCACAACGCAACCCGTCTCATTTGAATCTAATGTCATTTATTGAAAATGGTTGTTTTAAGTAACGATGTTCAACATAACGATCTTGAAAGGACATTTTGAGCAAATGAGCTCAGAATTGACTTATGTCAGTTGCGCTAGACTCATATGACTCATACGAGTGCAATGCAACTCTGTCTGAATCTGAGGTCACTTAGCGAAAATGATCATCTTAAGTAACGTTATTCAACACCATCACCCTGAAATCATTTTTGGAGCAAACAAGCTTGGAATTGATTCTAATCAGTTGCATTGGACTCGTATGGTCAATACGAGTGCAATGGAACTCGTCTCGATTATTTTTGACATTGTTAAGTCAAGTCAATAAAAATAAAATTATATGATGTCTCGAAAAGTGTGAACGCTTGGTTGGATTCAAATCACTTTGCATCAACATTAAGTCGTCACTCACGACTAGGACTTATATTGACCTTGACTCACATGTGGGACCCACTCTATGATTGTCTTTGGTTAAACTCCATTAAAAATACATTTTTCATGAGTTTTTCTCTCACCACTCAAAGCTCCACTTAATCCCACCCAAAGTCACCCATGCTCCACTCATATTCACAAGGGGCCCGAGCCCCACCGCCACTCTCATCGCCACCCTCTTCTACCACCATGCCCGAGAGCTCTAGACCTCAACATGAGGTGGTTTTCTCCTACCTCCCCTCCGCTCTAGCCTCGAAACCAGGTGGAAGGTGCTCAAGTTGCCGAAGCACCGCGGTCACACGGGCTCTATTTTGAGCCCGGGTGGCGGCCGAGCACGAAAACCTTCCCAGGGCCTCCCGTCCCTTTAGGAAGGCTCACCCTAGCCAGAGAGGGGGCGGCACCCCTCTCTGGGAGTGAAATTGGCGGCGGCACTGTCAGAGGGCATAGCTCCGATGATGTCCCTCTTCTGCTCTCTGTAACACCTCCTGATTGCCCGTCGGCAGCTTTAAGCCACCCAACCGTCATCAAAATTGACATCTGCCTCCAAATCCAAAAAATACGAATTTTAATCAAATTATTCACAAACTATATTATTTATGAACAACCCTACTCATTACTACTTACTCTTGGAGTTCAATGTATATCATTTAGGTTCAACCAAGTTCATTTTATGCCTACTCGAAATTTTTAGATCAACCAAGTTCCAACTCGAAATTTCAAAATTTAATCAGTAACATTTATTTTACAAATTTAGGTTCAAAAAAATATGTAATTCACACCGATTACTCAGTCTCCTTTATGTTTAAGCAAATAGAAAATTGATTTTGAGCATAAACTGCACACAACGGTCCAAAAATATTTCAAATTGCAACATTTTCGAACCTACAAAATGCCAGCAAAAATCTGGAATGGAAAAGTTAAATTCTTTGAGGGTCAAACCCTAAAAAGAAAACTAATTGGTCCCACCTTTCTCAATCGCATCTACCCATTTGCATACAAGAATTTTAGAGCTGACAAAAAAAGACGCAACAACATTCAAACAGCACATGCCGCAAAAATGGGGTATATAAAAAATCACGCTTGGATTAATCATCTTCAAATCATTCGAATCGCTTGACCAGATCCCCCACGAGTTCGTCCATGTTGAGCTTCTTCATCGGTTCGAACGGCCGCTTCATATTCTGCAGAAAGCATAACCATAAGGCCTTCAATGGAGGGAATGGGGGGAATCAGTAGATTTATGTTCAGATTTTTACTGGAAGAGAGAGGATGACTTCAGTTCTTTCTTCAGTTATCTCAAAGTATCCCCGCCGAGGCTGCAATAAAAAAAAATCATCAGAGGTCCAAAATTATGATCATAGGTAATGCGTAAATGCTTTCTTTTCATAATCGATTCCACATAAAGATTTGACAATTAATCAATGCCCAATGAGGTGGGGCACAACGCCGATGGCCCGATCATAGCACGCCTCTGATAATATTTAGCCACATTAATCGTCCGTTAGGGACAGCTGTGACGTTTGAGCGATGCCACTTTGAAAATGTGATGGTGAACACAGGGGACGCTCTTTACCGCCGTTTTGAACTCCTTTCTTGAATCTGAGGACTCACGACTGCTGAAGCTTGTCCACTTCTGCATGATTACGTTACTGTTTTGCCCTACAATATAGTTTTGGGAAAATAGCATTTGTGACCAAGGCTCCTTTTGGCACGGCGGCGGTAGTAAACGCATGGGTTAAACCGTCATTCGTCGTTAAGGATCATCTAACAAAATCATCCATTTGAACATAAAATGGATGAAGTTCCTTAGGTGGGCATTAACGAATGACAATTTAACCATGTGTTCATGACCGCCACCACCGTGCCAAACGGAGCCCAAATATGCCCAATTGTTACTTAAATTTTTAAAAACTGCGTTCACAACAACCACCACTACTCTCTCGCTGTTGTCCCCGATGGCGCCAGAGTTTGGTTTCTAGAGATACTTCGAAGGATGTAGATACTTCATGAACAATGTAAGTAAACCTAAAAAGTGTACAAGGATCTAAGAACATCTTATATGTGGCGTATTCTGGAACCTTCAATTTTGTGAAGAGAAGCCTTTCGAGGCCGATAAAAGGAAGAGATCTATCCCATTTATAATAAACAATAAGAAAATCAAAGTAGTTAGCTCCCAAAGAGCATTAACTACTCCCTGTCTATATGAGTAAGCCATTAGAGATGTCAGTTTGGAGGCTAATTTGGAGTAAGGATCCTAAGAGCACATAGGTATCGAGCACGAGGAATCTCTATCAACATGAAACTCGAGTCATGCACGAGGAATCTCTATCAACATGAAACTCGAGTCCGATGACATTTGAGACGATAGATGAGAACATAATCTTCCCAGCATACTCCTATCAACCATTCCTAATTATTTCATTCCCCGTTACTCTGCTATATTCTAATAAAATCTTAATACAAGGGGTGTTAAAAAATTCAAGATTTAGATTCAGAACCACAGCTTTCCCCACATTTTCTAAACAAAGGATTCTTTCAAGGGCATAGAGTGTGCCCCGTGAGATTTACATTGAGGGCCCATGGACAATGATCTTCACAATCACCATCAAGGTCTCTTTCGGTGATGCTCCTCAACTGATTCCCTTCCCAAAAATATGGTATGAATACTTCGGTTCGAGAAAAAAATGTGTGCGCAGCTAGCTACTACATGTGCATCATAATAGATTCGTAATCATGGGAAACAAATCTACTAAAAGAACAAAAATAGAACAGATCAATATGCTCAAAGGGTAATAAAATGAGCCAAAATATTGAGTATTAAATAACAATGCACAACCAAAACTAGGGAATAAGGATGGTTAATAAAATGAGACAAAAATATTGAATATTAAATAACAATGTACAAGCGAAATTAGGGAATGAAGATTGGGGCCTAATTGTCTGGATCTTTTTTCCTATCCATCATAGGCTCTTCAATATGCGTAACTCAAAGGGCACATAATTCTACTCAAAAAAGAAACATAAGTAGACACTTTGAAGAAGAAACTTCAAATAGCACATGCAAGACGATCAGAAACCGTACTGACTAATTCCCATAACACATATCTAAAACAACGTATTAAATATATTTGGTATTAAAAGAGAAAGATGACGCAACAAAATGATATTACTATTTAAAAAAGAAAGCTTATATTACATTATCAATCTCATCCCAAACACAAAATACAATCACAAAACTGCATGTCTCAGAGTGAGTTTCTTTTGGTTAATTCTCGCTTAGCGTGTCAGTTATAAGAGTTATGGTTATCCATTTTTATGCAGTTAAAATATTCGATCTGCATCACTCTTTTTCATTCTTCTCTAGGAGTAGGAATTCTTAAGAGATAATACTAGCTACATTTTCTCTACTACAAATTGATATAGGGGTAGGCTACGTGGGTGCACAAAACCGATGACGCTAGGTGGTAGTGAAAGAGTGACACACTAATCCGAACCTAAATACAATGTAATCGTCGATAACTCGATAATCCTCCGCTCGGAGGGCCAAAGCAAAGCGTGCGGCGAATGTCTCCTCCTGTAAATTATTAGCGCACTAAAGACAATTTCAACTGTCAAGAGTCGCAGCAAAATATAGTAATTCACTAAATAAAATGTCAATTCAAATAATCTAATACCACAATAACTCATAAAGTAGAGGGATGAACCGTGACACTGAAGAACATGCGTCGGATGTGTAGATCGGCGATCGGAGGTGGAACCGGCTGCGGGAAAACGAAGGCGGTGGCTGTCCTCGGCGGTAAATGATGAGATCGGGTGAGAAATGGGTAGATCCGACCACGTACAAGTAGATCCGGGCCGGAGGGGGTGGATCCGCTATTTAGGGTCGGATCCGGGCAAAAATGAAAAGTATGAGTGGTTAAAATAACGGATCGGGAGGCTATAACCCTATATCTGGACAGATCTAGAGTTTTAGGATTCTTAAAACGGTTGATCCACGAAGGGGAGTTGGCGGATTGGAGAGGAGGAGGTGGAGGCCGGCGGGCGGTTAGGGCAGTTTTAGGAGGTGGCCGGCGGTGGGGAGTGGTGCGGGCTGGTCGGCTGGACAGTGGGGAGAGGACAAGGGGCTGGCGGTCGCGGCCCTGCAGCGGCGGTGGAGGGGCGGCGGGCTGGAGAGGAGGACGGTTGTCGGGCTGCAGGAAAAAACAGCCAGCCGGCTGTGTTAGGGCGCAGATTTGGTGGGGGGGGGGGGGTTGCTGCGGTGGGAATTGGGGTTTGAAGGGTGGAAAACGAAGGAAAGGATAGGGGGTACCTTGGGGGAAGAACGAGTACCTAGGAGTCGTCACCTAGGGTTCCACGACGTCGGCACCGAGGAGGGATCGCTGGAATTCGAGAATGAAGTTCTCCAAATTTTGCAATTTCTTGGTTTAGCCTCTTAGACCAATATTTATAATAAAACAAGACATTAGGGCATCTCAATCAACGACTATGATTGGCCGGTGGGAGAGACCACTAAAATACATGAAAATCAACTAATATACGGTCTCGACTCGCGGCGCGAATCCGGACACATCTGCGAAATCCGATCGTCGATCCGGGCACGCCATATATGGTAAGTGGACAAATCACCCCCAAATGGGCCCAATGCGCGTGCACGTCTCTGCTCCGCAACAATCTCCCCGGTTTGAAAAAATTCATCTCCCGATGAATTGAGATCAGAATTTTCTCGATGAATGTCAGGTACTACTCGAAGAGGTCCGCCGGAAGTCGTCAAAGTGTCGTCGGCGGAAGAGTGTCCTCGCCAATCAACTCCCCCTGACTGAAAAGCTATCATATCCGGTGAATGGAGATGGTCGTGTGGAAGTCTAAGTCCAGGGGCGAATCAATCAAGCTCTGCTGCAAGTATCCAAACGTCAACTACGTCAGGGCGGCCCCGCCAATGTACCAATAGCGACAGCGCGGCCCATCTGAAGTAGGAACAAGCTGATGGAATCTGAACTATGTGATGCTCTCATAGCTCATCTCTCGAGTGGTGGATCCAGGTGTGATTGGTGGTGCCGGTGGTGAAACCAGAGAAGACGAGTCCCCAGATGGGTGGGTGGTAGCACGGGGTGGACTGTGGTGGTCATCAGACGTAGGTGGGGTAAGAGAGTGGTAAGGCAACGGAAGTGGGGGTGGGGCGACTGGGCATCTCCACTGCTCGGGTCCACATACTCGTGAGGCTCATAGTACGGCGTCAGATCATCGACATTAAACACCAGATGAATTCTCATACTAGCCGGGATATCGAGCTGCTAGGCATTTGTCCCAATACGCCTAATAATAGAGTACAGATTCATTTGCCTGACGCTTAACTTTTCAGGCCCCGAGGGAAGCCTCTCTGGGCGGACTCGCACCATTACATTCTCGCCTTCATTAAATACTTGTTCACGTCTTCGCTTATCCGCATGAGTTTTATAGTTTTCATTGCTCGTTATTATTCGTCGGCGAACCGACCCATGTAATGCATGCAAATGACGAACAAGTAACTCAATTGACTCGTGCAAATGGAGAGAATGATGCAAATAGAGCACAACATATCCGACATGGTTCCTAAGGGAAGGCAATGCAATGAATTGGATATTACTAACACGGGGTGGCCTATCAAGAGGCTTACCGGGTGGTCGATAGAAAAATCTGGGGTGACCGACGTCATCGCCCGTGGGGACGACGTAGAGGGTGACAAAATAATGTGGAGCTCTGGTGTGATGGGTACCTCTCAAATGATATAGACCATCAGGTGGTTCACCAGGGGGTGTATACCAAAAGTCATCACGTGTGAGATGATCACTAGTGCGGATACACGATCCATCACTTAAGTGTAGGAGGGATGGCTTGTCAAATGAGCCTCTCGGGGACTTGATCCTGAAGAGGTCAATAATGATAAGATAGTCCACCACGAGGAGGGCACCAATAACAGTAGTGTTTGTGGGAGCAAGTATGACACCCACAACAAAGTCAACGCTAGCCTCATGAACCTCCCAAGGGAGTAGTGGCTCATCGATATAGCGTTGAGAACCGTGTCTCTGTTCAAAGAGGACACTAGGTCTAGATGTAGGTCTAGGTGAGGTGAAAAGGATGAGTATACCATCATATCGTCACTAGGTCGCTTGTCCTCACTCACGTGACCATTCACACTAGTCAGGAAAGTATCACTCTCTACCTGTATCATAAGGTCATGATCAGATTCAACCTCAAGTTCACATGAGCACTGAATCTCATCAAAATGAGAAGGATCAAAACCAAGTGTCGGGTCTCTTAACTCGGAGGAGCACTACTCGCCACATCGGTGGCTTGACCTAAATCCCTAGGATGTCTTCGTAATGTAGACCTTAGGTGATCAAATTGAGATTCTAAGAGATCAAAGAAGTTAAGAACTAATCGCAGAAATTCAACATCGGGTAATTCTATTGGTGGAACACTAGGAGGGTCTTAACATGTATTGTGATCCTGCTGATGATGACCTCTATAGGGTTTCTGAGGGTCGTCTAGACGGTAGTTCCTAACATAATCAGATTGTGCTTGTGGGTGTGTATGGGCTCTGTGAACGTGCAGTGGAGGTCGCACATATACAAACTCAGGTTCCTTTCCTAGAGGAGATGTGTAGCGGCGATGACCTGAACGATATTCAACTCTATCATCGTGAAGTCGCGGAGAGGTGTAATGATGAAGACGTGAGGACCTCTCGTCATGGTGATCGCCTCTAGCATAATGAGATTGTGTCGAGGGGTCGACACGATCTTTAGGAGTGGCGTGCGGGGAACGATGATAATCATAATGATAACATGAAGGTTTCTCTAATGGGGTTCTATGAGGTCAGATATAAGTAAACTCAGGATACCTAGATAGGGGAGGCTGCCGTTGGGGAAAACTAGACATAAATGAACCCAACGACTATTTAAAACCAACAACTACGAAGCATGCAAATGACCTAACCCCTCTGATACCAAAATGATGTAGGGGTAGGCTACGTGGTGCGCAAAACCGACGACGCTAGGTGGTAGTGCAAGGGTGATACGTTAATTCGAACCTAAATGCAATGTAATCGTCGATAACTCGACAAATAAATTTGAGCAATGCGAATTCTAAATCCACGCAAATATTTGAAATTGAAAACAGTTAATTAATTTGACAATTTTATAATGACTTTCCTCCGCTCGAAGGGTCAAAGCAAAGCGTGCGGCGAATGTCGCCTCCTGCAAATTATTAGCGTACTAAAGACAATTTCTACTAGCAAAAGTCGCAGCAAAATATAGTAATTCACTATATGAAATGTCAATTCAAATAATTCAATACCACAATAACTCATAAAGTAGATGGATGAACTGTGACACTGAAGAACTTGGGTCCGGATGTGTAGATCGGCGATCGGAGGTGGAACCGGCAGCGGGAAAACGAAGGCGGTGGCTGTCATCAGCGGTAAACGATGAGGTCGGGTGAGAAATGGGTAGATCAGACATCATACAAGTAGATCTGGGCTGGGGAGGGGTGGATCCGCTATTTAGGGTCAGATCCGAGGAAAAATGGAAAGTATGAGTAGTGGAAATAACAGATCGGGAGGTTATAACCCTAGATTTGTACGGATCTAGAGTTTTAGGGTTGTTAGAACGGTGGATCCACGAAGGGGAGTTGGCGGATTGGGGAGGAGGGGGAGGTGGAGGCCGGTGGGCTATTAGGGTAGTTTTAGGAGGTGGCCGGCGGTGGGGAGTGGTTCGGGTTGGTCGGCTGGACAGTGGGGAGAGGACAAGTGGCTGGCGGCCTGGTAGCGGCGGTGGAGGGGCGGCGGGCTGGAGAGGCGGGCAGTTGTCGACCTGTAGGAAAAAAACAGCTAGCTGGCTATGTTTGGGCGCAGATTGGGGGGGGGGGCGGTGGGAATGGGGGTTTGAAAGGTGGAAAACGAAGGAAACGATAGGAGTACCTTGGATGGAAGAACGAGCACCTAGGAGTCGTCACTTAGGGTTCCATGACATCGGCACTGGGGAGGGATCACTGGAATCCGGGAATGAAGTTCTCCAAATTCTGCAATCCCTTGGTTCAGCCTCTTAAACCAATATTTATAATAAAACAAGACATTAGGACATCTCTATCAACGACTATGATTGGCCGGTGGGAGGGGCCACTAAAATACATGAAAATAAATCAATAAAAATAAACTAATATATGATCTCGACTCGCAACGCGGATCCAGACACATCTGCGGAGTCCGATAGTCGATCTGGGCATGCCATATATGGTAAGTCGTCAAATCAGCCCCGAATGGGCCCAATGCTCGTGCTTGTCTGCTTCGAATCACAAATATACCAGCATCAATCACGGTAAAATAAAACGATTGAGCACCAGGATTCTTCTTTACAGTTGTTGTATTTCTTATGGGGTTCAGGGAGATGACATATTCAAGATTGTCTTTGCCTTATTGGGATTTGGTTCAAGACCTTGGGGGTTAACAAATGTCCAAGTACTAGATGGATCGATGCACAATCAAGAATGTTTGATCTGGAACCTTAAACAACAAATCGGCCAAATGACAAAGGTTATTTCTGAAAGGCCGCGAAAAGCTCTACTTGGAAATACACAAGTAATCCCAAAGGAACACTTGAATGCTATCACCATAGTGGGAAGGTTTTTGTGGGAAATGAAAAGGAATTAGTTTAGATAAACGAAAAGTGATCTTAGGTTGATCTAAAAAAGCTTTACTCGGTGTGTAGAAACCCCTATGAACCGCTTTAATCAGTTAGTAATTCGCGCTATTAAGTTTTACTTTACTCATGAAGTTTTACGTCAATCTCTCTTGATATTTGCATGCAATTCTTTTCATACTATATTTGATCTATTTATATAACTACCCACCGCCTATCTCGTGTGAAATCATTGTTATGACTACCCACCACCTATCTCGTGTGAAATCATTGTTATAACTACCCACCGCCTATCTATTTATATACTTTACTCATGAAGATTTTTAGGTTTAGACACATGGCGCTCTTGCTTTGAAGAAGAAAATAAATGTCTCTAACTCTCGAAGAAAGTCCGAGTGCATAAGACATCCACCTATAACATGTGGAACTTCTTTGGTATTTGAATTTTTACTCACTTCCTTATAGGGGCAGCTGGTCAGATCTAGTATGGATCGTACACGGACGATAGTTAGAGTCGGTGGCTCTCCTAAGGTTCCTAGATGAGGGACCCCAGGAAAGAGGATCAAGTTGACACTTGTGAATAGCTTGATGTACTATCTCCCTTCAACCCTTTGAGCTAAATGTGGCAAAAGGAAGGAAAATCCATGGATGTGCCACACACATGCTCGCACGCACGCAAGCCCACACGCACACATGCGTAAGTTTTTTGTATAAAGATGTGTGTGTGTGTTTGCGAGTGAGTGTGCGAGCGTGTGTGTGCAAGTGTGGGTGCATGTGTGCGAGCGTGTGTGTGCGTGCATATATATATGTGTGTGTGTGTGCATATATGTGTGTGTGTGTGCATATGTGTGTGTGTGTGTGCACGCGCGCAAGCCCACACAAACCCTATGCACAATATCTGGTTGGCAGTAGTACTTTCTGTCAATGCAAATTTTTCTCACATGGAAACATTTTTATTCAATTATTTTAGTTTATTTTCCTCTGCAAATTTTATTATTATTTATATTACTTTATTTTATTTACTTATATATATATATATATATCTTTAATTTTCCTCTTTTTTGTCTATATTTCAATCAGCCACAGGTGTTCTTCATGGACATTCTGACAAATAGAACATCTTCAGCAGAAGGCCCAACGCCCAACGCCCAATTTTCTCCAATGTGAAATCATTGTTATGGCAGCACAATTACTATTCACATATTGTTCATCATAGAGTAATTAGAATTTTAAATACCATTATGCCATGACACCACCTCGCTGCACTGAAGTGTATATATCATAAGCCTCTTTAGAAACAGCTCATATAAAATGGTAAGCATGATGGAACAATACTACATCAACTTTTCAGACAGGGAGCTCTATAATTGTAAAACACTTTATTTACTTGAGAAAAATTAGCAAATACTAAAAATATATGCATTACAGTTTACATAGAATGAAAAGGAAGATAATACATCTTTTAGGAGTTAAAACAAACCTTCTGAGGATTAATCTTTACAGTAATGCCGGGGACAGCACTTTCCAAGCCCTTCTTCACCTTTTCAGCTCTCTCCTTAAATGACTTGCATTGAGTACTGAAGGAAAAAACAATTAGATTGATGGTATATAATATGAGAGACTTTTAATACACCAAGATCTGAATGATTATTTTATACAATTAAAAGCTCATATGCTACATATAAAACAGTATCTTATCATATATCTCTAGAAGCTTTATGCAAAATAATGGAAGCGTAAGCTATGCAAAATAATGGAAGTGGAAGCTATGCAAAATAATGGAAGTGGAAGCTATGCAAAAAGAATCTAAGAAGTGCTAGTAAACGGAGCATGAATGCTGTTGCATGGAGATAACCTCCGGACGCCATCACGACTATTTAACAAAACACAGCATGGAACCGCAAGCTTTCCAATAGACTATTACGGGCCTCCCGTAACGTAGTCTTGTGCTCGTTGGAGGGGTGATTAAAGGTGGTCAGGATGGCAGGGATGTCGAATTGACAAGGGGTTCAAAGGAAGCCGAGCTCGATGGGATGGAAGTAGGGAACCAGGCTCAACCTCACGATACCCTAAACTGAGAATCCGATGGAATTACACAAACAGGGAGGAGAAAGGGGATTAAGAGGATGCTTCTTGCTTACTATTCTAAATACCGAAGAGGCACTTAATACATTCAAACTAATAATCGAAATATCCTTGCATGAAATCAAAAGATGTGACATACATATCCACTCTACATACAAAATCGACATGACATGACCATGCGGACCGCAAAAACCTCACATGTCCTTCACATGTCCACAAGCTCGAAAAGCGCTCAGATTGCGACTCTCCGGTTCTTTTTATCTCGCACAAGAAACCGTACAATGATTGATCCCCCACGATACAGGCATCAATCCTCGGTGATGCCCCACTTGTGCGCACTGATGGAGTGAAAGAATATGTTGTGGGAAGCTCGTTGTCTGCGCATCAACGACCTCGGTGGATTTGGCGAGTTGTGTCATCATCTATGGAATATGAGGTGGGGTGGGTGGGTGGAGATAGCAGGCAGTGGTGGTGGTGCCTAGAGACGCGGGTGATTATCGTGGTCATTGACGGTGTTCTAATGTGTTGGGCACAATTTCCGATGGTATAATTAGCAGAAAGTCACCTTTTCGTGCAGTTGAAGGTTTCGTGAGTATCGAAATGAGAGTCATGAAGGCTGCCTGCGTTGTCGCGTGAGAAACGACTAGGTGCATGTACTGTTTCAAAGCTGTCATGGCACGCACATACTTTTGTCGAGTAACCTCAATTGACGTCATGATGACATTCAGGTAAGTATTGAAGCATGCTTGATTGCGCTGCGAAATGTTACGGGCCTACTTCCGTAGCAGCGGTAACTCGTCGGAATAGTGATCGGAGGCTGAGAAGATGGCGGTGAAGAATACAACGGAGCTCTTGATCGTGGCTGCCTAAGCGAGGTTGCTTGTTAGAGGAGAGATCCACCAAGATCTCATGGGGGGACAAGAACTAGACTTTTTATTCCCTCCCTTCATTACATGACTCAATGGACTTATATAAGAGTCTCAATGGCATGCGCGTAAATAACCCGAAAAACATAAACATAAAGGACTAGACCCGACTACTAAATAAAACGACTCGTCTAATACATTTGACTCAATATAATACTGGTCTCAATAATAATAAAACTAGGTACTTGACATATAGGATCCCTAACATCTCATTCGCCCTCGAAATCAAGCTTGTCCTCAAGCTCGAACTTTGCATGAATGATCATGTCATCTGGTATCTTGATCTCTCCAGAATAGTGTCTGGTAGTGTGCCGCGTCCGCGGTAGCTTTGGCGAAGAGCGGCAGTGACGTTGGAACAGCGGGCAGCGGCCAGAATGTGTCTGATTGAGCTGTCGGAGCGGCAGTGAGCAGTAACATCACGGAGGCTGGAGGAACGACGGACGACAACAAGAATGGATTCGTCAGAGTTGGCAGAAAAGGGGCAGACCGACCAAGGGCGACAGAGGAGGCAGCGATATAGCTGGAGGAACCGACATAGCAGGGGTCAGGGAAGCAAGAGCCGTCAAGGGAAGCGATGGCACGACGTCAGCTGGTGAAGAAGGCAATGAAGGGTCCGTCGGGGTCGACGGTGCGAGGGCCGACAGAGCAAGTGCCGACAAAAGATGCGGCGAGTTGGCGACTGCATGGTCGTATGGCGTTGGTTGAATGGTGAGCCAATGTTTACTTTTAGCAAGTATGTCTTTGTAGAGTACCAGGATGGTGGCGTCGAGACGATGTGTCTCGTGAGCGAGTCGAGTAACCTATGAATCATAAGGTGTGGTTGACGCAGATATCATTATGAGGATACAAATAAAGTTAATTACTAAAACAGTAATGAATTAAATGGCTGATAGGTTGTTGGACTGGATGTGAATGGGCAGCAGAAACAGGAAGTCTAATAATGATAAAAAAAGAGGTGGCGTGAATGAGCTGGTAAGGTTTGAATACAATAAAATACAGCTAGTACTTTGAAAGTTTTAGTAAAATAAAATAAGAAGTTGTAGGAAATTGAATGGAAGGGATGTGTGGGCTCCACGTGAGCTTTGAATGAGGCATGGGTCGCATGAGACTTTTAAATAAAAATAAAAAGTGTGGGAGAGATTGTAGGTGGGGCCCACGGAAAGTAAAAAAAAAGAAATTAAAGAAAGATGTGCTAGAAGTGGTTTGGCGTTGGGCTCGAGGGCTATTTCGCAGAAGGCGAAAGAGGATTGGCGTGAGGCATGCTGGCGGCAAACAGAGGAGATTGATGAGGCGCGTTGGCGGCAAACAGAAGAGGGACTGGAATGGGAGACAGGGAGTCGGAAAAGGGCGAAGCGCCGTTTCTGGATGGAAGCAGTAAGCAGTCCCAACCGGTGGAGCGGTAGTGGCGCAGTTTCTGGACGGTGGAGCGACAGAGGAGCGGGGGAGCAGCAGTGGCGGGGGAGCGGCAGTAGTGAGCGGAAGAAGTGTGGAACGACAGTGGCGCAGTTTCTGGACGGAAGCAATGAAGAAGCTGTGTTGGTTTTGTTCTGGGCAGGGAAGACGTTGCGTCGTCTTGAGGGCAATGGGGGACATGACAGCGGTGTTATGGAGTCGGGCAAAACAACAACGACCCGTCGAAAGGGGGAGGATAGCTTGTCGAGAGGTTTCAGAAGCAACCTCAGGGCGATGTTGGCATGCGTCGGTGGAAGAGAACCAAGTGGCTCTGATACCAAGTTGTTACGGGCTTACTTCCGTAACAGCGGAAACTCGCCGGAATAGTGATCGGAGGCGGAGAAGATGGCGGTGAATAATACAACGGAGCCTTAATCGTGCTTTCTGCCTAAGCGAGGTTGCTCGTTACCGCATCTATAGGAGAGATTGTCCACATCTATATCTGCACTGAAAGGGGACAAACTGACGACAAGAAAAACCTTTTCATTCCCTAGTAACAATCCCTTCATTAAATGACTTCATGGACTTATATAAGAGTCCCAATGGCATGAGCGTAAATAACCCGAAAAACATAAACATAAAGGACTAGACCAGACTAATAAACGAAACGACTCATCTAATACATTTGACTCAATATAATACTTGTCTCAATAATAATAAAACTAGGTACTTAACGTATAAGATCCCTAACACAAAACCAACGCAAGCACTGGTGGTAGTTCCTTGAGACGTAGGTGATCGTTGGGCACATTGACAGTGTTTGAATGTGGGTTGGGACGAGTTATGATGGCGCAATTGGTTGTAAGGTACCTTCTCGTGCAATTGAAACTCCTCGAGTATCACGATGAGAGTGACGAGGACTGCTTGTGTTCCCGTGTAAGCAACAACTAGGTCCATATTTGACTGCTCCGAAGTTTTCATGGCCTGCATGCACTTTTGACGAGCAACCGCAGCTGATGTCATGGTGACATCCCTGCAAATGTTGATGTGTGCTTGATTTCAACACAAAACCAATGACGGGAATTTCCTTCCCCCTTTAGCAAATGTTTGATGTTCCCCCTAAGATTTTTTTGAATGACAATAATACTGCTCTAACGAGGGTTTACCTCCTAGCTGACAGACGATCATGTGGCAAATTGAGGGCAATGATACAAATATTTTACGAGCCTCTTGTAACGTGATCTCGAGCTCGTCAAAAGGGTAACTATATAAGAGAGGATGGTGTTGGCGTCGAAGATACTAGAGGGAGTTGTCCAAAGGGAACTAAGCTCAACCGAAGGGATGCGACGAGGGAGTCGGGCTGAGCCTCACGACACCCTATAGTCTAGTGGGAACTGAAATAGGGTTACAAAGAGAGAGAGACGGGGGAGAGGATATTAAGAAGATATTTATTGCTAACCATTTCAAAGACCAAAGAGACAATAAAAGAGATTTACATGGATCACACACATTCAAACTAATTAACAAAGTACAATTATATGAAATTAAGAGATGTGACATACATGTCAACTCTAAATACGACATCGACATGACCCGTAGTTACACATATGCATCATGTGGGCCACTAACATAGATCAACCTAATGTAGAATAAGTAAACATATAATGGTTCGTTTGATTAGATAGAATTAGAGCATCGGAATTAGAATTGGAGGTCAACTTCAAATGAAAATGGATAATTCCAATTTAGGGTTCTTATTCCATCCAAATGAACGGACCCCAGAGGATCTTACTTGGCACGCCAATCATTAATAATAAGACACCAAAATCATAAGTAATAATGTGCATCACCCTAAAATTTTAACAGTTAATGACATTTGTTGGTGTTAACCTAAAGAGGATTGCCTACTAAATCATTTGGAAAACAGCCCATAATTCACCTTAATAACATAAACAAATCTCCCCATAAATAGTCGACTTTAACCATTCAAAATCCTAAGAATCGAACATGATTGATCAATTCAATCAAACTATATCGGCACAAGTCAACATAAAATTCAGGATGCCCAAACTCAAAACTGCGCGGGTTCACCTACCTTTAGAAATAATAATAATAATTGCAAAAATGATGATATTATAATATCTTCTTTCTAACTTTCCCAGGTTCATGCAAAAGGGAAGAGCACAATGAGATTGCGGATGGGATTCTGTGGATGTGCTTGCGCACGCTTGGATTCTTGACCGGCCTCTTTCCCGGTGGCCCACTTTCGCTGACTGCGGCGCGCTGGAGTCTCTCCAGGTTTCGGCTTTCTCGCTTCCTGGTGGCGGTTGGGATGTTTCCGCTGTCTCAGTTTTTTGGGCCGGCTCTTGTTGAGGTCGTCCTGCAGATCCCGGTCCACAGCTCTTTTCCCCAGGACAGGTCGGAGCTCTGCACCCGCCTCAACGGTCGTTCTGTTGCCTCCCTCGCCTACACGGCCCAGTTTGACGGGGCTTGTACGAACTTCAGCTGTCTACGGAAGCTGAAGCTTCACCCGCGGCGCAGATGTTTTGGTGGCAGCTCCTTTGGGATGCGATCCCCACCCAGGCGTGGCTTGCCCGTCGGGGTCTTACTGTTGAGCGGGGATGTCCTTGGGGATGCACATTTGAGGAGACCCGGGACCATCTGGTCTCGGACTGTTGTAGTCTTTCGGCCATTCAGGCCGCTCTTCTGCGCTGGGGATACAGTATGCCTTCCTTCTCCAGCTGGGATACTGCGCGGGAGCTTCTCTCCTCTGCCTCTGCCGGCGCACTTGGACGGCGAGGGTTTTTTGTTGTGCGGTGTACCAGGCCTGGCGTGGCTGCAACGCCAAGGTCCACTATGGCGAGGTGGCGACCTTTACTGTCATGGCGGCGACCATTGTTGAGACCCTCTCCATTATGCGAACTCTACCACTCCAGGGGCGTTGGGGTACCACCCAGCCTCGTCGGCTGTCGACACCACTCTTCTGGTGCCCCCCGCCCCCTGGATGGATAAAGTTCAATCTGGATGGCTCTCTCTCACCGTCCGGGCTTGCTGGCCTTGGGATGGTGGCCCGCGATGACCGGGGTGCTCTCATCTTTGATGTTGGGTCCCCGCTGTTGCACTGGGGTACTGGGGGAGTGGAGCTGGCGGCGGTCTTGGCTCTTCGGAATCTTATCCCGCCGTCATTATATGGGGTACGCGGGGCTATTGTGGAGGGCGATTGTTCGTCCCTTATGGACAGCTGTGCTGCTGGTTTGCTACGGGGTAAAACTAGTCAAACACAAGAAATCCAAGGATATGCAAAGAGAGTGGTTTCATCACCATGAAGATGTCAATGAGGGAAAGTAATATGGAATCAAGGGGCAGCCAAGAGGTAGAGTAAATAGAGATCTCAAAAATGTTCTCAAATCAGAAAAATCTCTCAATTAAGGTAATAGCATTCATGATCAAGGAAGAGGATCCAATCAAGGGAGGGTTCAACCACATCGTAATTCCTAATTGACTAACTTCAAGTCCAAATCAACAGCTTTAATCAATGGTAAAATAAAACAAATATCAAGTTTATGCACGCTCCACTATGTCTAGTAATTGAAATCACACTCATGATCCGACAAGTTACTAGCTTAAGTGAATAAAATGAGAAGGAAAACCAATCTTAACTTTTTATTTTGCAAATTCCTTTAAAGAGCAAGGAACCAAAATAAACCTAACACACAGGCATTCTAATTATTACATCCATCTCAAAGAATACATTCCAGAGATCTAAAATGACATAATAAAAAAAACTAAAAAACTCCTCCAAAAGAAAACTAGTTTTGGACGGTTCATGTCGCCTAAGCTCCAAGAATCACTTAGATCATTCCCCTTTTTTATTTTTTCATATATATAAAAAAAACATGATCTCCATATGATCATTAAGGAATGGATCATAAAAAAACGATCGGAGCTTCAGACATGACGAAACCAAAACAAAAGGAAAACTAGAACAAAACTAGCACCATTCCATGAGTAAATCCGTAACCTCGCTCTGATACCACGGTTGGAGTTTAGCTTTACGCATGGCCATGTGAAAATCCCGGAGAGGAAAAAAATCAAACATGCATCCACCACAAGGGATTAAGAAGATCATACCTCTAGAGAAATAAATCTCTAGGTGGAGAGTTGTACGCAGTGGTGAAGTTGGTAGCGATTCCACAACAACGATGAGGCCGACCGCCTCACCTCTTGGTTCACCTTGAACCCGAACAGTCAAGACGATCTACTACGTTGATAGGGGGAGTAGAGGGAAGAAGCTCAGACCTTCTTCTTCAAGTCGTCGGAGACCCCAAGTGGCCGAACCACACCAAGTTGCCTGGAAGAAGAGACAAGAAAAGGGAGTCGAGCACGCCCGAGCCGTTCACGCCGGAGCATCCCCGGATCCAAAACCCTAGGGGCGCTCCTCCCGTCGAGTCATGACATTATATATTCACACTTATTATGGTATCTTGATCGCATGCTGCATGAAATCAAATACACAATATAAGTTGAACTGAGACTGTTCTCGTTCATATGGTGCGACCTTACAGAGGAACCATGTCGACGTGGCGATAATATAACAACTTATATTATGGACTATAAGAGGCCTTTTCAATGCATTACAGTCGTCACAGCAATACGACAGCAAGGTAACGAATCTAGATGACCAGTGTCTTCCTTTGTCACATGAAATTATAAATATTATGCAAAATTGGATCGTGTCATTTTCGCACAATATTCATCTTTCTCGGTCTCATAAGAGAATTGTTTTTATAACTACGTTAGTTATATTGCATGCATTACAATCTCGTTTTACCAAGGAGCCCGCCAATATCATAACCCAAAGGATTGATGGACAAACAATATCTCGATATGAAGATTTCTTACGCACAAGCATGAGCAATGAATCAGAATATTTATTACTATCATGAGATAGTTTTTCAACTGTAATACATTGTTGACACTGATGCGATAAATCTCCACATCTCATATCTTTGATTCATAAGACATGTTGAGAACATTAATGACATTAAACACAATCCAAATAATTTTACAACATAGGATAGGTCGAACTCAATATGTATAAGATACACACACATATATATCCATATGATTTAACGATAATCATTTATCAACATTTATAGAACTACAATATATTTTAATCGATATGACAATCTTAACTCGGCAATCAATGTTACTTTTTGATTACCACGATTGTGATGAAAGCATAAGATTATGTGATATAAAAACTCAGGGTTCTACTGTTCAGGACCAAGAGCATCTTCCTAAACCTAACATGAGATACAACACATAATAAAGGAACAAAATGTGAAAACATTCTAGATCATGAACAAAAATAAAAGAAAGAAATCACAACTTTCAAAACACTACATTCTTCACTTCTCTCATCAATTAAAGCAAAAGGAGAAAATGAAGAGCATGAGAAGAATAGTCCAAAAGAATATCAAACAAAGTACAGGGAGCACAAAACCAAAGGCAAAGTCACAAGCAACTAGTTTTCGATAATTCCTCTAAATCATCTTATGTTTGTTAAAATCATCACACTCCAAAAATCCCTCATAAAAGTTTGAAACAATCACATTTTGGGTGGTCCTAAACTTCCTTGGCAAAATTAAAAAGGATGGCATTCTCATTGGATATCCCATTGTATACAATTCATTTGTCTTGTGTTGGATTCGAGGCCTCCATATAAGCTTGAATTACTTGGTGAGTTATCTACACAACTATAAGTCTAAGGCTTCATTTGGTTCGGCGGTGGTGGGTTGATCCGGCGGGTGGAAACAGAGTGTTTGAACCGGAGGGGGGGTGGCTGCTCCAAACTGAGCGTTTTGGGATGTTTCTCAAGGCGGGCAGGTGGAAACGGAGCAAACGCCACCGAAGGTTCATTTGTTTACCCGCCTTCCGGCGGCGTTTGCCCCAAACGGAGCGGCGAAACGCCGAACCAATAGAGCCTAAGAAGCCCCCCACCCCTCATTTTACTCCTACCCTACAGGGATGATAAGATATCTAGCCTATCCACGGTGTTTCGGATCATAAACATATATAAATCAAATCATATTCAACAATTTTCATACAAATTAGCTTAGGTCTACCCTTCTCCAACATAATCCTTAGGGCCACTTATATCTACTAGTATGATTTAGCATTTTAATAGCACAAACTTTAGAACTGAAAAAGAACACAGATGAGTAGAAGAAAAAAAAAGTAAAGGGCTCGAGTAAGAGCCAGGCATACCATGCCTCGACGATGATAGTTCGACTTAAAACGCTAGGGGCAGTCGAGAGTGATGCCTGCAATCCTTCATCCTCGGCCGCGTCTATCTTTCCATGCTTGATACCTTCTTTGACAGTCTTGGGTTCCTCCGTAGCCCCGTTACCCACTGATTTCACCTTGTCTACGGCAGACCGAGCTTTCTTTCCGGCGGCTGAAGAAGCTCCGACCACCTTCCTCTCCCTCGGCTTGACCTTACCGTCCCCAGCATTCTCCTTCTTTGAAGGTACCGCCCTCGGACGAGGTGAAAAAAGCTCGACCTCGTCCTCGTTTGGCTTCGCCTTATCATCGCCGGCGACCTTGACCTTATTGACAACCGATGCCTCTTTCTGTGGCGTCGTCGGAGTGGTCTTCGGGGCCGTCGTACTCCGGACCGAACGGCGAGCGACTGTTGCTTCGCTCTTCCTCTTAGGCGCCATGGTGTCTGCAGCGCCTGCCTCTTCTTGGTTTCTCTCTTGCTACTCTTCGGATTTAAGTGAATATATATAGGAGCTTATATAATGTCAAATTACTTTAGGTCATGTTTTGATTGCCCTCCGTCCGGTTTGTCCAAAAAGCCCTACCGATAAGGGCCAAGACCAGGCCCACCGTGCCTTGGCTTTTGTCAACCGGGCTTGGGCATCAACTCGGACAAGGGGTACGCTAAGGCCTCCAAGGCCCGGACAGGCCAGGCCAAGTCGGGCCGGACTCAAGTCAGGCCCAGTTAATAAATTCCGCCATAGGTGGGAGTTCATTATAATCGTATTCCAACCGGTTGAGGCGGGATTTTCATTAAATAGACGGAATTTTATTAAATCTGCCCTATTTAGGTGGAATTTAATTAAAATACACAGGCTGCTCGGGCTCAGGCTAGGCCCGGTGCTCGGACTTTATCGGGCCTAGCCTGGGCCGGGCTTTCAGGATAGATGAGAGGCCAGCCTAGGCCCCGGGCAGACTTGTCCGAGCCCGGTATTTTTTCATGTCAGGTGCGGTCTTTTTGAACACGTCTACCCTCACTGTATTATTGTACTTACATATTACAAATAAAGTTTAAATATTATATTAATTTTTAATGTTTGTAATCTATTTTTTGGTTTATCAAAAATATTAATTACACATCAAACTGTTATTTGCAAACTAAATTAATTCTAAAAAAATCCAATTGAGTATTTAGAACAGTAAAAAAATAGTATGTTGAGAAAAGCTCGTGGTTATTTCCGGAGGGGAGATCTAGCGGACACAGCAAACACCGGGAGCGGTTGGCTTGGAGAAGAGAGTCTGGGAGTACCGGAGATCTCCCCTTCGGGAGTGTTTGCCAGATAGTGTCTGCAAGCACTTCCGGAGGGGAGGTCTCACTGGCACGACGAACACCAGGAGCAATTGCCTTGGAGAAGATGATCGCAGTCTTCTGGGTAGACACCAAGAATAGGGCTCCCTTTGGGGGGACTTATTTGACCTCCGGTTCTTGCGGTCGTAACCGCTTGACCGGTAAATATAAGTCCCCCCAAACAGAGCCTAGATATATCAAAGTTCTGGCATCCACGCAGCTGCAATACTTCCTCAAATCTTATCTTGATTCTCTTACCCTCGGTCGACGTTTTCCTTCTCATTATCGTTCTCATCTTCAATGAAACTCAATGGTAGTGCTGAAGTGCAGGATAGAGAAGACCCGGACAACATTCTCAAAACCCTCCACGATGAAAGAGGTCCACATCGACTTATTAAGTTGACGTATGTCGAGTTGTGAGTAACCAAATAATACTCAACGTATTGGTGCGCGGATAATCGTTTTTTGTACTATGAGATAATAGTCAGTGCACGTCAACTTGTTAAGTCGACAAGTAAACTAGAGCTCTGATACATATACTATGAGATAGTAGTCGATGTATGCGAACTTGTGAATTGGTGTGCATCCGCATGAGAATTAGAGCTCGATGCACAAATTTTTCCCTCACGATGCATAAATATCAAAAAAGCAATTTGTCAAACTGCTATAAATAATGTTTTTATGGTCAGTTTGGATGGAATTGAAGACCTAGAATTAGAATTGAAGATCATTTTAATCCTCTTGATAGCATGGTATAACATGGTTTTGAGATTTGAACTTTACTAACTTAGGTATATATATCATCAAAATTTTATTTCTTTACCTTAAAGTCTAGTACAAGAAATTGCCTTGACAAAAGGTTAAAAACCGTAGCTAGATCTTTTGTTACGGTCTAACCACGAAAAAAATTCATGACAAAGGATTGCGTAGAGAAAGGATTTTTAGCCACGGATTTTCCATGGCAAATAGTTTTACCCACAAAATTTCTATCATGAATAATACCTTGACATTTGCATGGTTGTTGTTAGGGATGAACCCCATTTTATAGAAGATAAGGGATGCACATAGTCGTACCCCCACGATCTCCATCCAAAAGAAGTGGGATCCTGGATTTGATCGCGCACGCGATCGCCGCACCTGATCCTCCCTTGCATTGATCCTATTATGCACAACAAAGGAATCGCCATCGGCGCCACACTGCCGGCCTCCGGCCGCCGCCTTGCTGCAAAGGGGGCGTCGCCGCTTTGCGGCCAAGGGGCGGCGATGGCCGCCCCTTCCTTGGCGCCGCCTCGCGGCCAAGGGGGGGCCGACGACCGCCGCTTCCTTGGCCGCCGCCTCGCGGCCAAGGGGGGCCGACGGCCGCCCCTTCCTTGGCCGCCGCCTCGCGTCCAAGGGGCGGCCGAGCCGACCGCCCCTCCTTGGCTGCCGCCTCGCGGCCAAGGGCGGTCGTCGGTCGCCCCTTCCTTGGTTGCCGCCTTGCGGCCAAGCCGACCGCCCCTTCCTCGGCTACCACCTTGCGGCCAAGGGGCGGCCACGCCAGCTGCCCCTTCCTGGGATGCCGCCTTGTGGCCAAGGGGCGGCCGCCCCGGCCGCCCCTTCCTCGGCCGCCGCCTTGCGGCCGAGGGGCGGCCCAGTCGTCTGCTGCTTCCTCGGTCGCCGCCTTGCATCCAAGGGGCGGCCAAGCCGGTCACCACTTCCTTGGTCGTCGCCTTGCGGCAAAAAAGGCGGTCGGGCCGGCCGGCCCTCCTCGGCAGACGGCGACCTCCCCCGGCGAAGGCAGCAGCGCGATCGCCGGTCGCCCGTGGAAGCCCGCTCCCGCCATCCGATTGAGGAGAAACATCCTCAGCCGTTCGATCCACGCATAACCACCCACTAACCACCGGGTTTTTGAGGAGATTTATTTAATATTTTAATATTTGTGAAGTGGAAGTGGGTGACGGGACAGGCCGCGCGGCCTGTGGCGGACAGCTTTGGCGGACTGGGCGGACTGGGCGGACTGGGCGGACTGCGGTTTGCGGCCTGGTGAAAAGTCTGGTGGAAGCCGGCTGTGTTGAGCGTGTTGTTGCATGGAGTCCGCGGTTTGGTGCGGCCTGGTATCTGCGGATAGAGAGGCTTGCGGACTGGTGCTTTGCTCAGTGGTCGCGGGTGCAAGCGTGTGCTGACAGGCGGGTTGGCTCGAGTTCGCGGGTAGCTTGCGGACTGGCGTGTCCGCGGTTTTGGCTGTTGCGGACTGAGTCTAGAGCTTGGCTGAGGCCTTGTCGAGCTCTGGTGTTACAGCAGGTCTTGCTGTGGAGACCGGTTGGCGGACTGGTGTTTGGAGTCCGGGAGGAAGCTACTGCGTTGGACAAGTGTGAGGTGCTCGCGGACTGGTGGCGGTCTGTGCTAGGGTGTTTGGCGGACGAGAAATTGTGTCCGCCATGCTCGCTTTGTTCCTTGATGGTTTTGGGCTTGGTCACACCTTGTGCCAAGTTCATGGTGTCCGTCGTATCCGCCGAGTCCGCTGTGACCGGGCGGTCTGTTGCTAGCTGCCTTTGGTCGTGGACTTGTGGCGGATTGAGGTGTGGGTCTTGCGGACTGCCTCGGGTTGGTGCAGACAGCCTTTGAAGGGGTTGATGTCCTGCAGTGGTTGGTGCTTTGCGGGCTGATGCCTTGTCCGCTTAGCATAGGCGGACTGGAGCGGGTCCGTCAATGGTTGCTTTGCTCCTGGCGGTTTTCCTTGGTGACCGGCTAAGTCCTCGCGGACTGAGCGGACGGTTGTTTGTATTCGCGCGGACTGGGGCGGTGTCGCTATCTCTTGGGCGGTGACCACACTCCTCACCTGGCCTATAAATAGGACCCCCCCCCTGGCACATCTACAGTAACCTAAGTAACGTGAGTGAACAGTAAATTGGGTTGGGCGAAGTGCTGCGGTCTGTGTTTTCCAGTCCGCGCGGATTGTTTCAGGCTGACGGTTTGCTGTGTGCAGGTCGCGCGGATAACTTCAAGGAGCCAGGAGCTTGACTTTGACTTCGGTCAGTGCTTGGAAGTGTGCGGTCTCTGCGGACTCAGCAGGAGTCGCTCTGCGGCTTGTCAGTTCTGTTTCAACTTTGCCAGCTTCAATAACCTGTCCGCCGGCTTCAGGCGGGTAGGGGAGTTCCTCAGTTCAGGTTCAGTAGGAGGCGAATAACGGTGTGTCCGCGCGGCCTCGCGGTCTCGGCGGACTCCGTGGTATTCGGCGGATTGCAGCATAGCTTGGGCGAGCTCAGCGGTCTCGGCGGTCTTGGCGACCTCGCGGTCTCGGCGGACTGGAGTGCTGTCCGCCCGGCTTGTTTTTGGTTCTTCCTGTTTTCAGCTGTAATACTAGCGAAATCATGTCTCGCTATGTATGCCTCGGATTGTAAAGAAGTGAATGCATAATAAGACCTTCTTGTGCTTCCATTGTGTTGTTGGGTGAAACCTCTAGTCCTTGGTTTTTCCGCAGGTTCAGCGTGCGAACTGGGTAGTTCCGAAGATATTAATTTGGCGTTTGGGCTATCTTGCTGACCACGTTGAGAAAATTTAACATGGTATCAGAGTGAGGTTGCTGAGGTTTCGGAGGTTCAGTTGCGTGAGCGGAAGTCAGCCAGTGTTGTTACTCAGTGATTGAGTGGTGATCAACCTGTGTTGTTGCTCGGAGCTGCTGAAGGGTACCAACAGGTGTTTGCAATGGAAGGAAGTCTTGCAAGAGGTCTTGGCATTGAACTCTTAACGCCGACTAACTTCAAGAAGTGGAAGTCGTGCATGAAGAGTTATCTTCTTGGCGAGGAGCTGTGGGAAGTCGTCGGTGGTGACGACAGACAGGAAGTTACTGCTGCTTTCGGTACTGCTGAGCAGGTGAGGTTCTGGAGAAGAACGAATGCTAAGGCGGAGTTCATTCTGAAGAGAGCTGTCTCTCCGGAACTGTTTGATCACATCATTGGATGTGAGTCGGCTGCTGATATTTGGACAACCATTGATGAGTTGTTCAATAGGAAGAATGTGGCGCGGCTGCAGTTCCTGGAGAATGAGTTGGCCAGGGCAACTCAGGGAGACCTTTCCATCTCCAAATACTTCTTAAAGATGAAGAGCTTGTGTGCTGAGCTGTCGGCACTGGATCTTGATGAGCCTATCTCTGAGGCAAAGATGAAAAGACACATTATCCGCGGCTTGCGGAAGGAGTATGTGGCCTTTGTTACATCTGTTCAAGGGTGGGCTACTCAGCCGTCTCTGCTGGAGCTGGAGAATCTGCTTGCCTCGTAGGAGAGCTTAGCAAGGCAGATGGCTGGAGTGAACCTGAATCAGGAAGGCAGTGAGGCTCTCTTCTCAGGCAAGAAGAAGGGATGGGAAGGGAAGAAGAAGAAGAAGGTGCAGGCCGCTAGTGAGAAGAAGACTTCAACTTCGTATCCGCCGGAGAGGAGCAATGCTCCTAAGGACTGGAAGAAGAATCTGAAGTGCTACCGGTGTCATCAGCGAGGCACTGCACTTCAAGCGGGACTGCAAGGTCAAACTGCAGCCTGGGCATGCTGCGGGAAAGGAGGAAGCTTGCTCGAGAAGTGAAGAAGCAGAATGGGGAGGAGCTTTCTTGACGGGCACTTGTGTCCGGGCCTTATCTGCTGAGGACTTCAACAGCGAGTGGATCGTCGACATGTCCGGGTGTGGTCATCACCTCACCGGAGACAAATCGAAGTTCACCTCCATGCAGGCTTACTCAGGTAATGAAGCTATTATCACTGCTGATAATACTGTTTATGCAGTAGAGAAGGAGGGGGTCGTGTCTTTGGGTAGTGATCAGGGGCCACTCACGTTAAGGAGTGTGTATCACGTGTCGGGCATGAAGAAGAACCTCTTCTCGGTGACCAACGCGGTGGACGCTGGGTATCACGTTCTGTTTGGGCCAACAGACGTGAGGTTCCTTCGCAACGTATCAGCGGTGAAGGCTGATGTTGCTCATGTTGGGAGGAGGGTGAAGAACTTGTTTGTTCTTTCCACCAGTGCTTATGTTGATAGGATGAGGGCCAATGATAGTGCTGCTATCTGGCATGAAAGGCTGGGGCATGTTGGCATGGACAAGCTGAAGGCGATGGCTAGTAGAAGTCTGGTGAGGGGGTTGCCGATGTTGTCCTCCTTTGGTGATGGGCATGTTTGTGCGAGCTGTCAATATGGTAAGGCACATCGCCTTCCATTTGATAAATCACAAACGTGGAGCAAGAAACCATTGGAGTGTATTCATGGTGACCTGATGGGACCGACGGTTACTGCCAGCCTTGGTGGGAGCAAATACATGCTTGTCTTGGTTGATGACTACTCAAGGTATACTTGGGTGTACTTCTTAAAGGAGAAGTCGGAAGCCTTCCGTTTGTTCGTGGAGTTCAAGGAGTTGGTAGAAGGCCGGCTTGGCTTGCGGATTAAGAAGTTTAGAACTGATAACGGGGGTGAATTTATTTCCTCCGAGTTTTCTAACTTCTGCAGGAAGCACGGGATCCAACGGGAGCTTACTTGTTCTCACACTCCACAACAAAATGGGGTAGCGGAGCGGAAGATCCGTCATTTGACGGAAACCTGTAAATGCTGGCTGCATGCGAAAGATATCCCAAGGTCCTTTTGGGCGGAGGGAATGTCTTGTGCTGCTTATGTGTCATCAACCGGATGCCACTCAGCCCTATCAACATGAAGACTCCTGTTAAGCTATTGCTGAAGGAGAAGTCGAGTGTGGGACACCTTAGGGTGTTCGGTTCAACTTGCTATGTGCATGTCCCGGATGCTTCACGGACAAAGCTGGATGCGAAGGCAAGGAAACTTGTCTTTGTTGGCTACGATGAGCGGAAGAAGGGATGGAAATGCATGGACTCTGTGACGAAGAAGTTCGTGGTGTCAAGAGACGTTGTCTTTGACGAGCTGACGTCATATGGAGGTGGCTCGGTGGAGCTAACCAGAAGTAGCAAGGTTGATGAAGCACCGGTGGTGGCTGCTGAAGGCTTGGAAGAGGAGCTTGCTGTTTCACCAGCAGCTCCTGTTGCTTCGAACTCCAAGGCTGAGCCTTCTGGCTCAGGAAGCAGGGGGAGCACTGCTCAATGCTTGCCCCAGGTAGGAGTGGAGCCTGAAGAAGCAACGGAAGCCGTGAGCAAGGAGCCATGTCTTCGGAGATCGAAGAGGGTGGTTAAGCCACCGGCTCGGTACTGTGAAGGGAATGCAGTGAGCTTTGTCTCCTGTTTCTTTGCAGGTCCTCTGGATGAGCGAGAGCCTGCAAACTTCAACGAGGCCACTGGAGTGAAGGAGTGGGAAGGTGCCATGAAGGAAGAGATTGATGCTCTGAAGAAGAATGAAACCTGGGACCTTGTGCCTAAGGTTGATGGCATTACTCTGGTTACTTGCAAGTGGGTGTATAAGTTGAAGAAGAAGGCTGATGGGAGCATTGATCGTTTCAAGGCTCGCCTGGTCGCTAGAGGATTCTCACAACAGTATGGAGAAGACTATGAGGAGACATTCAGTCCAGTTGCGAAGATGACATCTGTAAGAGTGGTGATCGCCTTGGCTGCGAGCAAGGGATGGAGGTTGTGGCAACTCGATGTGAAGAATGCTTTTCTTTACGGAGAGATTGACAAGGACATCTTCATGGATCAGCCGCTTGGTTTTGTCTCTGAGAAGCATCCGGACTATGTCTGCAAACTCAGGGAGGCTCTCTACGGGTTGAAGCAAGCTCCTAGAGCGTGGTATGGGAAGATTGCAGAGTACCTGCAATTCTGTGGATACTTTGCTTCTAACTCGGATTCTAGCTTGTTTGTCAAGAAGAAGGGAGAGCTAAGGGTCTTGGTCCTACTGTATGTGGATGACATGATCATTACAGGGAATTCGGAGGAGGAAGTAGCAAGGCTCAGGGCTGAGCTTGCTATACGCTTCGAGATGAAGGACTTGGGAGAGTTGCATCACTTTCTCGGTCTGGAAGTGGAGAGGAAGGAGTGCGGGATTCTCATTAGCCAAAAGGGATATGCTGATCGTATTGTGAAGCGGTTCGGCATGGGCGAAGGGAAGAAGTGCTCTACTCCACTGGAATCTGGGCTAAAGCTTCGACGAGATGAGGGAAGGGTTCTTAATGATCCCTTGGTGTTCAGGGCTCTTGTTGGGAGCTTGATCTATCTGACGATTACAAGGCCGGATATAGCTTATGTTGTTGGCCGAGTAAGTCGATATATGGCTGAACCAAGGAAATCTCATCTGGTGGCGGCGAAGGGAATTCTGAAGTATGTCAAGGTGACTTCTGAGATGGGACTCCTCTATGGAAGGGATGTGGAGTTTGCGTTGCTCGGGTACACGGATGCTGACTATGGCGGTGATTCGGATGATCGGAGGTCTACTTCAGGTTATGTGTTCACTTGCGGTTCAGCTAGCATCTCGTGGTGTAGCAAGAAGCAGGACTCGGTGTCGGTTTCAACCACGGAGGCGGAGTATAAGGCTTCGGCCTTGGCTGCTCGGGAAGCCGTTTGGTTGAGGAGACTTATAGAGGATGTCCATGAAGAAGTGCAAGGGCCTACTTTACTCCGGGGTGACAATGAGAGTGCTCTCAAACTGGTTAACAATCCAGTGTGTCACGCCAGGACCAAGCATATAGAGATTGATCACCATTTCATCAGGGAGAAGGTGTTGGAAGGATCTCTGCTGGTCGGGCATGTTCGGAGTGAAGATAATCTTGCTGACATCTTCACGAAGCCGCTGTCGAAGGGGCCCTTTGAACGCTTGCGCAGCTTGCTGGGCTTGGTCACCACTTCTCACTTCAAGGGGAGTGTTGAAATTTGTGAAGTGGAAGTGGGTGACGGGACAGGCCGCGCGGCCTGTGGCGGACAGCTTTGGCGGACTGGGCGGACTGGGCGGACTGCGGTTTGTGGCCTGGTGAAAAGTCTGGTGGAAGCCGGCTGTGTTGAGCGGGTTGTTGCATGGAGTCCGCGGTTTGGTGCGACCTGGTATCTGCGGATAGAGAGGCTTGCGGACTGGTGCTTTGCTCAGTGGCCGCGGGTGCAAGCGTGTGCTGACAGGCGGGTTGGCTCGAGTTCGCGGGTAGCTTGCGGACTGGCGTGTCCGCAGTTTTGGCTGTTGCGGACTGAGCCTAGAGCTTGGCTGAGGCCTTGTCGAGCTCTGGTGTTACAGCAGGTCTTGCTGTGGAGACCGGTTGGCGGACTGGTGTTTGGAGTCCGGGAGGAAGCTACTGCGTTGGACAAGTGCGAGGTGCTCGCGGACTGGTGGCGGTCTGTGCTAGGGTGTTTGGCGGACGAGAATTGTGTCCGCCATGCTCGCTTTGTTCCTTGATGGTTTTGGGCTTGGTCACACCTTGTGCCAAGTTCATGGTGTCCGCCGTATCCACCGAGTCCGCTGTGACCGGGCGGTCTGTTGCTAGCTGCCTTTGGTCGTGGACTTGTGGCGGATTGAGGTGTGGGTCTTGCGGACTGCCTCGGTTGGTGCAGACAGCCTTTGAAGGGGGTTGCTGTCCTGCAGTGGTTGGTGCTTTGCGGGCTGATGCCTTGTCCGCTTAGCATAGGCGGACTGGAGCGGGTCCGTCAATGGTTGCTTTGCTCCTGGCGGTTTTCCTTGGTGACCGGCTAAGTCCTCGCGGACTGAGCGGACGGTTGTTTGTATTCGCGCGGACTGGGGCGGTGTCGCTATCTCTTGGGCGGTGACCACACTCCTCACCTGGCCTATAAATAGGACCCCCCCTGGCACATCTACAGTAACCTAAGTAACGTGAGTGAACAGTAAATTGGGTTGGGCGAAGTGCTGCGGTCTGTGTTTTCCAGTCCGCGCGGATTGTTTCAGGCTGACGGTTTGTTGTGTGCAGGTCGCGCGGATAACTTCAAGGAGCCAGGAGCTTGGCTTTGACTTCGGTCAGTGCTTGGAAGTGTGCGGTCTCTGCGGACTCAGCAGGAGTCGCTCTGCGGCTTGTCAGTTATGTTTCAACTTTGCCAGCTTCAATAACCTGTCCGCCGGCTTCAGGAGGGTAGGAGAGTTCCTCAGTTCGGGTTCAGCAGGAGGCGAATAACGGTGTGTCCGCGCGGCCTCGCGGTCTCGGCGGACTCCGTGGTATTCGGCGGATTGCAGCATAGCTTGGGCGAGCTCAGCGGTCTCAGCGGTCTTGGCGACCTCGCGGTCTCGGCGGACTGGAGTGCTGTCCGCCGGCTTGTTTTTTTTTTGGTTCTTCCGGTTTTCAGCTGTAATACTAGCGAAATCATGTTTCGCTATGTATGCCTCGGATTGTAAAGAAGTGAATGCATAATAAGACCTTTTGTGCTTCCATTGTGTTGTTGGGTGAAACCTCTAGTCCTTGGTTTTTCCGCAGGTTCAGCGTGCGAACTGGGTAATTCCAAAGATATTAATTTGGTGTTTGAGCTATCTTGCTGACCACGTTGAGAAAATTTAACACTCCCCCTCTCCGCCATCCGATTGAGGAGAAACATCCTCAGCCGTTCGATCCACGCATAACCACCCACTAACCACCGGGTTTTGAGGGGATTTATTTAATATTTTAATATTTTATTAATAGCGGTCTCCAAATAGCGGGATACACGCATCGAGAACTATAGTAGAAACATTTATGAAAGTGGTTATGGTGTGCAAATAGCCGCGTAACCACCGTAACCACCTCCCGGAGCCTATAAAAGGAGCCTCAGGCCACCTCATTTCGGATATCTTCTCCTGATCTTTCTCTTCGAAATCTTCTTCTTCCTCAGGTCGAAACTCTGTCAATTTCCTCCTACGAGCTACCTTCGAGACACACCCGAGCCACAAGCGGGTCAGGTCGCAACCACCCGGCGAAGCCGAATCGCCCAAGTTCCAAGCAGCCCTAACAACTGCAAGACCAAGTGTGTCACCTCCCATCCAGAACCAGCAAGTCGCTATCCGAAGACCACCATCGCAAATCGCAATCTGTAACAACTCTCGGCATGGCGACCTGTTCGGTTAGTGTATTACTGTACTTACATATTATAAATAAAGTTTAAATATTATATTAATTTTTAATGTTTGTAATCTATTTTTTGGTTTATCAAAAATATTAATTACATGTCAAACTGTTATTTGCAAACTAAATTAATTCTAGAAAATTGAATTGAGTATTTAGAACAGTAAAAAATAGTATGTTGAGAAAAGCTCGTGGTCACTTTCGGAGGGGAGATCTAGCGGACACAGCGAACACCGGGAGCGGTTAGCTTGGAGAAGAGAGTCTGGGAGCACCGGAGATCTCCCCTTCGGGAGTGTTCGCCAGAGAGTGTCTGCAAGCACTTCCAGAGGGGAGGTCTCACTGGCACGACGAACACCGGGAGCAATTGCCTTGGAGGAGATGATCGCAGTCTTCTGGGTAGACACCAAGAATAGGGCTCCCTTTGGGGGGACTTATTTGACCACCAGTTCTTGCGGTCGTAATTGCTTGACCGGTGAAAATAAGTCCCCCCAAACGAAGCCTAGATATATCAAAGTTCTGGCATCCACACAGCTGCAATTAGGTTCAAAGCAACAATACTTCCTCAAATCTTATCTTGATTCTCTTATCCTCGATCGATGTTTTCCTTCTCATTATCGTTCTCATCTTCAATGAAACTCAATGGTAGTGCTGAAGTGAAGGATAGAGAAGACCCGGATAACATTCTCAAAACCCTCCACGATGAAAGAGGTCCACATCGACTTATGAAGTTGACGTATGTCGACTTATGAGGTTGACGTACATCGAATTGGTGCGCGGATAACCGTTTTTTATACTATGAGATAATAGTCAGCGCATGTCAACTTGTTAAATCGACGTACATTGACAAGTAAACTAGAGCTCTGATACATATACTATGAGATAGTAGTCGATGTATGTCAACTTGTGAATTGGTGTACATCCACATGAGAATTAGAGCTCGATGCACAAATTTTTCCCTCACAATGCATAAATATAAAAAAAGCAATTTGTAAAACTGTTATAAATAATGTTTTCATGGTCTGTTTGTTTGGATGGAATTGAAGACCTAGAATTAAAATTGAAGATCATTTTAGTCCTCTTGATAGCATGGTATAACATGGTTTTTAGATTTGAACTTTACTAACCTAGGTATATATATCATCAAAATTTTATTCCTTTTCCTTAAAGCCTACTACAAGAAATTGCCTTGACAAAAGGTTAAAAACCGTAGCTAGATCTTCTGTTACGGTCTAACCACGAAAAAAATTCATCACAAAGGATTGCGTAGAGAAAGGATTTTTAGTCACGGATTTTCCGTGGCAAATAGTTTTACCCACAAAATTTCTATCATGAGTAATACCTTAATCATTTGCATGGTTGTTGTTAGGGATGAACCCCATTTTATAGAAGATAAGGGGTGCACATAGCCGCACCCCCACGATCTCCCCCAAAAAGAAGTGGTATCATGGGTTTGATCGCGCACGCGATCACCGCACCTGATCCTCCCGTGCACCGATCATATT
>CM077157.1:26550577-26781417 GCA_039583875.1 Platanthera guangdongensis
GGTATGGTTCAGTTGCTTGTGGCTTGAGTGAGTGTGATCAACCTGTGTTGGTGCTCTGAGCTTCTGAAAGGTTGCTAACCAACAGTTGTTGCATTGGAAGGGAGTTATGCAAGAGGTCGTGGCATTGAACTCTTAACGCCGACTAACTTCAAGAAGTGGAAGTCGTGCATGAAGAGTTACCTTCTTGGTGAGGAGCTATGGGAGGTCGTCGGTGGTGACGACAGACAGGAAGTGACTGCTGCTTTCGGAACTGTTGAGCAGGTGAGGCTCTGGAGAAAAACAAATGCTAAGGCGGAGTTTGTTCTCAAGAGAGCTGTTTCACCAGAACTGTTTGATCACATCATTGGATGTGAGTCTGTTGCTGACATTTAGACAACCATTGATTAGTTGTTCAATAGGAAGAATGTGGCTAGACTTCAGTTTCTGGAGAATGAGTTGGCCAGGACAACTCAAGGAGACCTGACTATCTCTAAATACTTCTTGAAGATGAAGAGTCTGTGTGCAGAGATATCAGCTCTTGATCATGATGAGCCTATCTCTTAGGCTAAGTTGAAAAGGTACATAATCCGCGGCTTGCGGAAGGAGTATGTTGCCTTTGTGACGTCAGTTCAAGGCTGGGCCACTCAGCCATCTTTGCTGGAGCTTGAAAATCTGCTTGCTTCACAGGAAAGCTTGGCAAGGCAGATGGATGGAGTTACTGTCTCTGAGGAGAGCAGTGAAGCACTCTTCACGGGCAAGAAGAAGAAGACATGGGAAGGGAAGAAGAAGTAGGTTGCTGGTGAGAAAGAGCCTTCAACTTCTTATCAGCCGGAGAGGAGCGCTGCTCCAAAGGACTGGAAGAAGAACTTGAAGTGCTACAGGTGTCATCAGCGAGGGCACTTCAAGCGGGACTGCACGGTCAAGCTGCAGCCTGGGCATGCTGCAGGCAAGGAGGAAGTCTGCTCTAAGAGTGAGGAAGCTGAATGGGGTGGAGCTTTCATGACGGGCACTTGTGTCCGAGCCTTGTCTGCTGAGGACTTCAACGACGAATGGATCGTGGACTCCGGGTGTGGTCATCATCTCACCGGAGACAGGTCAAAATTCTCTTCCTTGCAAGCATACTCAGGTAATGAAGTTATTATCACTGCTGATAATACTGTTTATGCAGTAGAGAAAGAGATGGTTGTGTCTTTGGGTAGTGATCATGGGCCACTCACATTAAAGAGTGTGTATCACGTACCGGGCATGAAGAAGAACCTCTTCTTTGTGACCAATGCGGTAGATGTTGGTTATCATGTTCTGTTTGGGCCAACAGACGTGAAGTTCCTTCGCAATGTATCAGTAGTTAAGGTTGATGTTGCTCATGTAGGGAGAAGAGTGAAGAACTTTTTTGTTCTTGCTACTAACTCTTATGTTGATCGGATGAGAGCCAACGATAGCGCTGCTATCTGGCATGAGAGGCTGGGGCATGTAGGAATGGACAAGCTGAAGGCTATGGCTAGTAGAAGTTTGGTGAGAGGTTTGCCTAAGTTGTCCTCCTTTGATGACAGGATGTTTGCGCGGGATGTCAATACGGTAAGGCACATCGCCTTCCATTTGATAAATCACAAACAAGGAGCAAGCAACCATTGGAGTGCATTCATGGCGACTTGATGGGACCAACTGTCATTGCCAGCCTTGGTGGAAGCAGATACATGCTTGTCCTGATTGATGACTACTCAAGATATACTTGGGTTTATTTCTTGAAGGAGAAGTCTGAAGCCTTCCGGTTGTTTGTGGAGTTCAAGGAGTTGGTGGAGGGTCGGCTTGGCTTGCGTATCAAGAAGCTTAGAACAGACAATGGTGGTGAGTTTATCTCCTCCGAGTTTTCTAACTTCTGCAGGAAGCACGAGATCCAACGAGAGCTCACTTGTGCTCACACTCCACAATAAAATGGAGTAGCGGAGCGGAAGATCCGTTATCTGACGGAGACCTGCAAATGCTGGCTTCATGCGAAAGACATTCCAAGGTCCTTCTGGGCGGAGGGGATGTCTTGTGCTTCTTATATCATCAACCGGATGTCGCTCAGCCCGATCAACATGAAGACTCCTATTGAGTTGTTGCTGAAGGAGAAGCATAGTGTGGGACACCTTCGGGTGTTTGGTTCAACTTGTTATGTGCATGTCCCGGATGCTTCACGGACTAAGCTGGATGCAAAGGCAAGGAAGCTTGTCTTTGTTGGCTACGATGAGCGGAAGAAGGGATGGAAATGCATGTATCCTGCGAAGAAGAAGTTCGTTGTGTCAAGAGATGTTGTCTTTGACGAGATAACGTCGTATGGAGGTGGCTTGGTTGAGCTAACCGGAAGCAAGGTTGATGAAGTGCCGATGGTGGCTTCTGAAGGCCTGGAAGAGGAGCTTGTTGTTTCACCAGCAGCTCCTGTTGCTTCAAACTCTGAGGCTGAGCCTTCTAGCTTAGGAAGCAGGGGGAGCACTGCTCAAAGCTTGCCCCAAGTAGGAGTTGAGCCTGAAGAAGCAACGGAGGTAGTAAGCAAGGAGCAGACCCTTCAGAGATCGAAGAGGGTTATTAAGCCACCGGCTCGTTACTGTGATGAGAATGCAGTGAGCTTTGTCTCCTGCTTCTTTGCAGGTCCTCTGGATGAGCGAGAGCCTGCAAACTTCAATGAGGCAACTGGAGTCAAGGAGTGGGAAGATGATATGAAGGAAGAGATTGTTGCTCTCAAGAAGAATGAAACCTGGGATCTTGTGCCCAAGGTTGATGTCATTACTCCAGTGACTTGCAACTGGGTGTATAAGTTGAATAATAAGGCTGATGGGAGCATTAATAGATTCAAAGCTCGTCTGGTTGCTCGAGGATTCTCACAGCAGTATGGAGAAGACTATGAGGAGGCGTTTAGTCCGATTGCAAAGATGACTTCAGTTAGAGTGGTGATCGCCTTGGCTGCTAGCAAGGGTTGGAGGATGTGACAGATTGATGTGAAGAATGTTTTTCTTTCTGAAGAAATTGACAAGACATCTTCATGGATCAACCACTTGGATTTATTTCTGAAGATCATCTGTACTATGTCTGTAAACTCAGGAAAGCTCTCTATGGGTTGAAGCAAGCTCCTAGAGCTTGGTATGGGAATATAGCAGAGTATTTGCAATTCTGCGGGTATCTTGCTTCCAACTCGGATTCTAGCTTGTTCGTCAAGAAGAAGGGGGAGCTTCAAGTCTTTTTCCTGTTGTATGTGGATGATATGATCATCACAGGGAATTCGGAGGAGGAAGTAGCAAGGCTCAGGGCTGAGCTTGTTATACGCTTCGAGATGAAAGACTTGGGAGAGCTTCATCACTTTCTCGGTCTTGAAGTGGAGAGGAAGAAGAGCGGTATACTCATTTGCCAAAGAGGATATGCAGATCACATTGTGAAGCGGTTCGGCATGGGCGAAGGGAAGATTTGCTCTACTCCACTAGACCATGAGCTGAAGCTTCGACGATATGAGAGAAGGATTCTTCCTGATCCCTTGGTGTTCAGAGCTCTTGTTGGGAGCTTGATCTACCTGACGATTATAAGGCCAGACATTGCTTACGTTGTTGGCCGAGTAAGTCGGTTTATGGCTGAACCAAGGAAGTATCATCTAGTGGCGGCAAAGAACATTTTGAAGTATGTCAAGTCAACTTCTAACATGGGACTTCTCTATAAAAGGGACACAGATTTTGCCTTGCTTGGGTACACGGATGCTGACTATGACGGTTATTCGGATGATCGAAGGTCAACTTCAGGTTATGTGTTCACTTGCGGATCAGCTAGCATCTCGTGGTGTAGCAAGAAGCAGGACTCGGTGTCCGTCTCAACTACGGAGGCAGAGTATAAGGCTTCGGCCTTGGCTGCTCAGGAAGCCATCTGGTTGAGGAGGCTTATAGAGGATGTGCATGAAGAAGTGCAAGGGCCAACTTTACTTCGGGGTGACAATGAGAGTGCTCTCAAGCTGGTAAACAATCTAGTGTGTCACGCTAGGACCAAGCATGTAACACCCCAAAATTTGAGAGAGGGTCGACCAGCGTTTTCTGACCAAGTTTGGTTTCTGGCAGAAGGCACACGGCCTGAGATACGGGCATGTCTCAGGGCGTGTCGAGCCCGTGTCGACGATCGGTCCGGGGAGTCGACGATTTTTGCTCGACGATGTGTCGAGACAAGGCACACGGCCTATGACACGGGCGTGTCCAAGGCCGTGTCGGTCGAGTGTCGAGAGTCCACTCGACGAAATTCACTCAACGAGTGTCGAGTGTCGAGACTGGGGCACACGTCCTGTGATACGGGCGTGTCGCAGGGCGTGTCCCGCATGGTCGACGATCTTCGCTCGACGTTTTTCCGCGGTGTCGACACAAAGGCTGTCGACGAGTGTCGAGACTTCGCACGCGGCATGGGACACGGGCGTGTCCCAGGCCGTGTCCTTCTCGGGTTGTTTTGTGGCTGTGTCGATGGTGGCACACGGCCGACCACACGGCCGTGTCAGTCGGGACACGGGCGTGTCAGGTCGAACACGGGCGTGTCGGATGCCCGTGTGTTGTTCCAGGTGCGTCGATTTGTGACGGCGAATAGGGGACACAGCCCTGGACACGGGCGTGTGTCAGGCCGTGTTCGACCCAGGTGTTTTATTTTTTCAGATGGATCGTGGCCATTCATTCCCTTATTTTGGGATCTGATGGTTAAGGACATCTCTTGGGGAGTTAAGTCCGAGAATAGGGTTGGAAACCCTCATTCTTCTCCAAGCTTTCTCTTAATAAAGTTCTAGAGAGAAGTGAGAGCAAGGAAGAAGGAGAAGGAGGGTTTGTGATGTAGGAGAGGCTTCGGTGCTCCAAATCGCGAGCCGAGTCCAGATCCGTGGAGGCTAGAGCTTTGCGAAGGTTTTCATCCGGCTATTTTTCCATGGCTAGGAAGAGGAGTCGGAAGGTAACGACACTTCTCCTCTCGGTTTTAGGATGCATGTCTTAGCATCATTTTTCTTTTCTAGTTTTGGGCACCAAATACTCAAATGAGAGGGGTTTGGGTCGCCAAGGTTCAAGAAGAACCTCCGGGTCGATTGAGTCCGTCCCCGACATGTTTTGCATTAGATATCCACTCCGTTAGTGGATTAGGCATGGTGGGTGAAGCCGTAGTCGCGACCGTTAGTCCGACTCGGTGATGTTGCATACGAACTTTAAGGATTCATAGAGTTTCCGTTTGCGGCAAGATGTCGTTTGTGATGTGGTGATGTTTTCCCCTTTTCTCAAGTGAGTACGTGTAGTTGGAACCGTACAAGGTTAGCTCCTCAATGGCGGTAGATGGTTTCCTTGGTGGACAAGGTTAGCTCCGCATTGGTGGTAGATGGTTTCCTTGGTGCGGGGGAACGCTGCAATACAAATGAGAGACTAGGGTGGAATTGTCTTGGTATGTGATGTGTCAAGGCGTGGTTGTGTCTCTATGGTCGGCTGGCTATCCCGTGATGTACACGTCACATGTGGAGAGTGTCCCGACGAGACTAGTCCCCTTCTGTGAGACTGACGAGAATGCCAAGCGAGGGGCAAGCCCGGCAATAAGGCCATGAGCGGGTGGGATCCAGCAAGGCTTCGTAGGATCGGTCAGTTTGTGTTTGTTTGAATCCTGACTTGAGACGTCAAAGCTTGCAGGCAAGCCCGGGTCTAAGACCATGAGCGGGTGGGGCCTTAGCAAGGGTTCCTTGTGGGGGTTGTGCGCCGTTGGGGGGAATTGTGATACCCCTTTGTTTGTTGGCTTTATGCCGATGGGGAAGCGATGAGTACCCAATTGGTGTGATGTTGTGCTAGATGCATACGTTTTAGGGTGCCTTGGGTGAGCCCGGGTGTTGCATTCATGTTGCATAAGTAGGCCCCTTTTTATTATATGCTCAACCAGTAGAGAACGTGTATGTTATTTGAGACATCCAAGCCTGTCCTAAATGCATTTCTAGTTTATATTTATATATTGCATACAAAGTTCTGACTTGCAAGTTGGAGGGTTCCCTGGGGTCCGTTAGGGGCGGCCGGGAGGAGATGTGTTGGTTACACAGTTTGAGGTCAGTCTTTGCTGACCCACGTTACTAATAATTTTTACAGGGCAAGGATCGCAAGCAGGAGCTAGCTCGCCGGCCAGAAAGGCCTATGCCTCATGAAGTGTTTCCCCTTTTGCTGTAGCTTTACATTTGTGGCATTATATGTTTTATGCTCATGTAGTCCGGCTTGCATGCCGAGGTATACTAGGGGTGCTTTTGCACTTTCATGAATGTTGTATTATGTGAGTTTGGACTCTCTTGTGTTGTAAGGTCATAAGGCCATCTTTTTACTCTTGTAGTAGTGGATAACTTCTAGTCTTGTTTGTTTTTTCGCTGTGTTGTGCAAAGAGTTTTGAGTGTATGTAGTTTATATCATCTTATAATGCTAAAGCTGTGGCGTCCGTATGTTGTGGGGCCCCGGCCGGACCCATATTATACGGTCATTACAGGGGAGGTGTTACAATTTGGTATCATAGCCAGGTTAGATTCAAGGTCAATGCGTAGAGAAGTTATCCACATAAGAGTAACGCTGGACCATGAGTGTCCTATTGTTTAAGTCTTGAGATTAGAGACTGATCCCTTGTTTATTGTTTTCTTGAAGAGTGCAAGCAACGAGGCGGGTACGTCGAGATCAAGAGAAGAGCTTTCGGCGAGCAGTGCTACTGCTCCAGGTCTTTTGGGCACGGGTGTTAACCCGGCCGATTTCTGTCGCATGCTTGCAGAAGCGATGGTGGAGGCCCAAGCTGCAGCGGCAGCTCAAGTAGCAACCCCTGCTACACTGGATACGGCGACGACCATGCCATGCGGAGAAGCCAGGCGAGTGGAGCCTTTGGCGGAAAGTGTAGTTGTCGGACATGGAGACCGGCACTTGAGTACTTCCTGAGCTTCCATCCCCCGTCTTTCAAGGGAGTTGTATGCCAACGGATGCGGAGGATTGGTGGGTTCGAATTCAAGAGCTTTTGAGGGCGGCAGAGACGCCAGAAGAAAAGAAATCCGAGTATGCGACGTTCATGTTGGAAGGAGACGTCAAGTTGTGGTGGGTGAGCCATAGCGGCCGCCAGTTCCCGGGACGCACCCCGTCGGTGGAGGAGTTTGGGGATGCTTTTCTAAAGAGGTACATTCCCGTTTCTACACGTTGGCACTTTAGAGACAGTTTCTGCACTTAATGCAGCGGGACAGGACGGTGGACGAGTATGTGCAGGAGTTCACCTGTTTGGGTCGTTACGCGGAACGACGATGACAGATGATGTAGAGAGGGATAACCTCTTCTACCAAGGACTGCGGGAGAATCTGAGGCAACCCCTCATCTCCATGAAGAGAGCAGGATTCAATGAATTGGTTGAGGCTGCCAGGATATTGGAGAGTGATCTGGAGCGAACCCGCGTCGTAAGGGTTTCACTCCTAGGCAAGGGGAAGGGAAGCCTCCCCAATCTCAGGGAAAATCTGAAGGGAGTGGGTGGAGGAAGAAGCCTCGCACTTCCAGATCCGGTGAAAAGAGCAAGTGGATGCCTGGAGGTTCTCACTCTAGGGGACCGCCAACGTGCTATAACTGTGGTAAGGTGGGGCACATAGCTCGTGTTTGTCCTAGGATGAGCGGAGCAAGAGGCAAGGCAGGAGCAGACTGTACGCTCCGTCCCCAGCGCGCGGAGAGAAAGGGAAGATGGCGGAGTCAAGCGCTTCTCGGTTCCAACCGGTGCAACCAAAGGCCTACAACCTTGGACAGCAGAAGCGATCCGCCAAACCGATGTGGTGACAGGTATGAAGAAAATTTAAGTTTAAACTTTGTGCTTCATACTTTTAGACCTTTGTGTGATGTCTATGTTGTAGGCTTTGTATTTAGTTTCCGGATACCCCGCTAGGGTATTGTTCGAGACTGGAGCATCACACTCCTTTCTCGCGGAGAGCTTCATTCGGAGAATGGGAGTTGAGTCTTTCTCGGCGGACGCGGAGCTGAAAGTGTGCATGCCTAATGGGTCATCCATGACCACCGGGGCCAAAGGGCGCATCTGTTAGGAGATGGACGGAGTTGATTTCGTTTTGGTAGCAGCGATTTTGCCTTTGGTTGAGTTCAATGTCATTTTGGGCATGGACTGGATTGCAGAGCAGCGCGCCAGTATTGATTGTCTATCTATGATAGTGACCCTAAAGAGCAAAGGGCAGGCAGAGGTCAAATTTGAGGGCCTTTATGGAGTGGCCTATTCCTTGATTTCGGCCATGCAATTGATGTGGGTGGTTAACCAGGGTGGTGTAGCGCTTGTAGCGTTATTGGAGGTTCGTCTCTCTCAACTATCTGTTGAGGAAGTGCCGTAGTGGCAAAGTTCAAGGATGTGTTTCCGGATGAACTTCCTGGAGCGCCTCCTCGGCGGGAGATCGACTTCACGATCGAGTTGGTGCCGGAGGCTAGGCCAGTGTCACGTCCTCCGTTTAGGATGACACCAAAGGAATTGGCCGAACTCAAAGTACAGCTACAGGAACTGTTGGAGCAAGGGTATATTAGACCCAGTTCTTCACCGTGGAGCGTGACGGTGTTGTTTGTAAAGAAGAAAGACGGTAGCATGCGACTATGCATAGACTACCGAGAGCTGAATAAATTGGCCGTCAAAAATAAGTATCTGATTCCTCGGATAGATGACTTGTTCGACCAATTGGTGGGGTCAGTGGTGTATTCAAAATTGGATTTGAAGTCAGGCTATTATCAGCTGCGAATTCGGGACGAGGACATACCCAAGACTGCCTTTGGTACAAGGTATGGACACTTTGAGTTTACGGTGATGTCGTTCGGGCTGACGAACGCACCATCTGTGTTCATGGATCTTATGAATCGAGTATTTCGGTAATACTTGGATTCTTTTGTGGTTGTCTTCATTGATGACATCTTGGTGTATTCCAAATCAGAAGCGGAGCATGAGACCCACTTGAGAGTGGTCTTGCAAGTGTTGAGGGAAAATCAATTGTATGCAAAGTTCTCAAAGTGCGAGTTCTGGTTGGAGAAGGTGGCATTTTTGGGCAAGGTGATTAGTGGGGATGGGGTGGCAGTGGATCCAATAAAAGTGGAGGCCATCAGATATTGGCCAGTCTTGAGGACCGTGGCGGAAGTCCGAAGTTTTCTTGGACTAGCCGGGTATTATAGGAGTTTCGTGGAGAATTTTCGCGGATAGCTCTACCCCTCACCTCACTCACTCGTAAAGATCATAAGTTTGTGTGGACCCAAGAGTGCAGTCAAGTATTTGAAGCACTGAAGGAGAGACTGTTGATGGCTCCAATCCTAAGTCTACCGCAAGGGACCGAGGGATTTCAGATCTTCAGTGACGCATCAGGATGCGGTTTGGGTTGCGTTTTGGTGCAACATGGCAAAGTGATAGCTTTTGGGTCTAGACAGCTGAAGCCTCATGAGAAGAATTACCCCGTCTATAACTTGGAGTTGGCGGCGGTAATTTTTGCGTTGAAAATATGGCGACATTATGTGTATGGTGCAAAGGTGGAGATCTTCACGGATCATAAAAGCCTGAAGAATCTCTTGGATCAAAAGGACTTGAACATGCGGCAACACAGGTGGGTTGAGTTTCTTGGAGACTATGAGGTGGCGATTCAGTATACGCCAGGTAAAGCCAACGTGGTGGCGGATTCCTTGAGTAGAAAGTACTCGGGGCAAGGGAATTGGATCGAAGCTCATGATGAGCGGTTGGTACGGGAATGGGAGTCCCTTGGTTTGGAATGTGTTGCGAGAGGCGAGTCCAGCGTGGCTCGGTTGAACTGGATTGAAGTGCAAAACGACTTGTCTGATCGCATTCGGGAAGCGACTCGGTTGGATGTGGAGTTTCAACCATATGTGTTGGAGACTAAAAGGGCGAGAGCAGCGCCTAGGAGATGATTGATGAGATTCTGAGGAAGGACGGAAGGGTTTGTATACCGCAGTTCGGCAAAATCCGTGAGGAGTTGATGTTTGAGGCTCACTTCACAAAGTACTCCATTCACCCGGGTAGTACAAAGATGTACTTGGATATGAAAAGCCTTTTGGTGGCCGGGCTGAAGCGGGACGTAGCTTTGTATGTGAATCGTTGCCAAACTTGCGCCTTGGTGAAGGCCAAAAGTCAGAAGTCGGGCGGGTTCCTGAAGCCTCTTCCAATCCCGGAGTGGAAATTTGACGACATCTCCATGGATTTTGTACATGGTTTGCCTAGATCGCATCAGGGTAATGATGCTATTTGGGTGATCATGGATCACTTAACCAAGGTGGCCCACTTCATCCTGAATCGGAAGGAGGACATCGTGGATAAGCTGGTGGAGTTGTATGTTCGCAACATTGTGCGACTGCATGGGATTCCTAAGAGCATAGTTAGCGATCGAGATGGACGGTTTTACGTCCAAGGACTGGAGATCGGTTCAGAAGAGCTTGGGCACGAAGCTAAAGTTCAGTACGGCGTTCCATCCTCAAACTGACGGGCAAACCAAAAGGACGAACCGTACTATGGAGGATATGCTGAGAATGTGCATTCTTGACTTCGGCAAGAGGTGGGAAGATCACCTCTTCATGGTGGAATTCACGTACAATAATAGTTATCAAGCATGCGTAAAAATGGCGCCATACGAAGCTTTGTATGGGAGGCGGTGTCGAACACCAATGTCTTGGGCAGATGCGGGAGACACCAAAATTTTGGGAAAGGAGGTGGTATTTGACGCTTGTGAGTTGGTACGGACCATCCAAGAGCGTATGAAGGTGGCACAAGACCGGCAAGCCAAATACTTTAATGCTCGTCACAGGAAGTTGGAATTTGCGGTAGGTGATTGGGTCTATTTGAAGATCAAGTCGTTCAAAGGCGTCTCACGGATTCGCCGACTCAAGAAGTTGAGTCCAAGGTTTTTGGGGCCTTTTGAAGTTGTTGAACGGGTGGGAGAAGCAGCCTATCGGTTGGCGCTGTCCGCGAAGCTGAGTGGATTGCATGACGTCTTACATGTCTCTGTCTTGAGGAAAGCTTTGGTGAAGGCTAGTGTGGTGATTGAGCCGGCATCGGTGTCGATAGAGGAAGACTTGAGGACGCGAGTCCGTCCAATTGCTATAGAGGATTCGGAGACTAGGCAGTTGCGTTGCGGAATAAAGAGGTTAAACTCGTGAGAGTCCGATGGGACAACTGCGGTCGTGAGGAGCAATCTTGGGAACGAGAACAAGCCATGCTAGAAGAGTATCCAGAACTCTTCATTTCAGGTACCATTTAAATTGTGTTCATTTTTGCTTTGTAATTTCGGGACGAAATTCTGTTAAGGGGGGAGAGTTGTAACACTCCAAAATTTGAGAGAGGGCCGGCCAGCGTTTTCTGACCAAGTTTGGTTCTGGCAGAAGGCACACGGCCTGAGACACGGGCGTGTCTCAGGGCGTGTCGAGCCCGTGTCGACGATCGGTCCGGGGAGTCGACGATTTTTGCTCGACGATGCGTCGAGACAAGGCACACGGCCTAGGACACGGGCGTGTCCAAGGCCGTGTCAGTCGAGTGTCGAGAGTCCACTCGACGAAATTCACTCGACGAGTGTCGAGTGTCGAGACTGGGGCACACGGCCTGTGACACAGGTGTGTCACAGGGCGTGTCCCGCATGGTCGACGATTTCACTCGACGCTCTTTTTTCTGCGGTGTCGACACAAAGGCTGATGACGAGTGTCGAGACTTCGCACATGGCATGGGACACAGGCGTGTCCCAGGCCGTGTCCTTCTCGGGTTTGTTTTCGGGGCTGTGTCGATGGAGGCACACGGCCGACCACACGGCCGTGTCAGTCGGGACACGGGCGTGTCAGGTCAAACACGGTGTGTGTCGGATGCCTGTGTGTTGTTCCAGGCGCTCGATTTGTGATGGCGAATGGGGGACACGGCTCTGGACACGGGCGTGTGCCAGGCCGTGTTCGACCCAGGTGTTTTATTTTTTCAGACGGATCGTGGCCATTTCCCTTATTTTGGGATCTGATGGTTCAGGACATCTCTTGGGTATTTAAGTCGAGAATAGGGTTGGAAACTCTCATTCTTCTCCAGCTTTCTCTTACTAAAGTTCTAGAGAGAAGTGAGAGCAAGGAAAAAGGAGAAGGAGGGTTTGTGCTGTATGGCTTAAGTGCTCAAAATCGCGAGCTGAGTCAAGATCAGTGGAGGCTAGAGCTTTGCGAAGGTTTTCATCATCGGCTATTTTTGCCATGGCTAGGAAGAGTAATCGATAGCTTAACGACACTTTCCCTCTATTTTTAGGATGCATGTCTTAGCATCATTTTTCTTTACCTAGTTTTTCCTCTCGGTTTCATTCATTCATTAGGATCATTATTCTTTCTCTACTTTTGGGGCACCAAACACTCAAATGAGATCGGTCTTTATGTTTTATTCATTAGAAGAACCATCTCAGTCTTCGTCACGTTAGTCCTTTCTCGTGATAGTCCACTCGCTAATGTTAAGGATTCATTAGATTTTGATGGCAATGTCGTTTGTCGTTTGTTTTTCCTTTTTCCCATATTTTACGTGTATCGAACCAAGATTCACAAGTTTCACAAGATGGTATGTGGTTTCCTTGGTGGACAAGTTAGCTCCGCATGTGAGAGATGGTTTCCTTTGGTGTGGCGGAAGTACAGAATGAGAGGAATAGGGTAAGAATTGTCTTGGTTTCCTTGTTGGACAAGGCATGACTGTGTTCCGTGGTCGTTTCTCTTGCGTGATGAACACGTGCACATGTGGAGATGTGGAATAGAGAGACTAGTTCCTCTTGTCTTGTATGTGACTACGAGATGAAAAGCCGCGAGGGGCAAGCCCGGGCAATGAGTCCATGAGCGGGTGGGGTCCAGCAAGGCTCTTCCTGGGTCAGTCGAGTTAGTTTGTTGTTTGTTGGAATCCTGAATGTGAGAACAGCGTGTGGGCAAGCAGCCGCGGTCTAGTCTTATGAGCGGGTGGGGCCTTAGCAAGGGTTCCTTGTGGCGGCTGTGCGCCGTTGGGGTGAATTGAATACCCTTTGTGTTTGTGGCTTTATGCCGATGGGGAAGTCATGAGTTGTCCCAATTGGTGTTGATGTTGTGCTTGTGCATAGTTACGTTTTAGGGTGCCTGGGGTGAAGCCGGGTTTGCATTCATGTTTGCATAAGTAGAAACCCCTGTTATTATATTGCTCAACAGAAGTACGCCCGTTGTTGATATTCTGGTTGAGTCATTTATGTTGTCTATATCGTAGATGTTTGACTTGTTAGTGTTCTGTGCCTTGAAGTTATTGGAGGCGGGCTGCCGAGAGGAGTATGCTGTGGTTACACGAGAGGAGATATGTTGGCTAGTTGTGAGGTACTAATTTTTTTGACATGAGCCAGGATGCTGACAGCAGGCACGGGCAAGGATCGCAAGCAGGAGCTAGCTCGCCAGAAAGGCCCTGAAGTGTTTCCCCTTTTCGGTTAGCTTTGTAGTTTTAGGCATGCACATGTAGCGTCCGGTGCATGCCGAGGCGAGAGTATAGGGGTGCTTTTGCACTTTCATGAATGTTGTATTATGTGAGTTTGGACTCTCTTGTGTTGTAAGGTCATAAGGCCATCTTTTATTTTTCTTGTAGTAGTGGATAACTTCTAGTCTTGTTTGTTTTTCCGCTGTGTTGTGCAAAGAGTTTTGAGTGTAGGTAGTTATATCATCTTATAATACTAAAACTGTGGCATCCGTATGTTGTGGGGCCCCGACCGGACCCATATTATACGGTCATTACAGGGGAGGTGTTACAAAGCATATTGAGATCGATCACCACTTCATAAGGGAGAAGGTATCAGAGGATCTTCTGGTCGGGCATATTCGGAGTGAAGATAATCTTGCTGATATCTCCACGAATCCATTGTCGAAGGGGCCTTTTGAGCGATTGTGCAGCTTGCTGGGCTTGATCACCACTTCTCACTTCAAGGGGGAGTGTTGAAATTTGTGAAGTGAAAGTGGTTGATAGGCAGGCTGGGCGGCCTGAGCGGACAGAGTCCACGGACTGGGCGGGCTGCTGTTTGCGGCCTGGTGGAAAGGCCTGGGACCTGGCTGTTCTTCTGAGCGGCCTGTGCGGACTAAGTCCGCGGCCTGGGCGGACTGTTGTTGCGGATAGGGCGTTGGCTGTCTTGCTGACTTGGTTGATTAAGGAGCGGCCTGGGCAGACTGTTGTCTGCCGATAGGGCGTTTGTTGTCTTGCTAGCTTGGCTGATTAAGGAGCGGCCTTAGCGGATAAAAGTTCGCGGACTGTAGGCAGTGCTTTATTCACTGGCCGTGTTACAAGCTTGTGTGTTAACCGGCAGATTGGGTCCTGTCCGCGGGAGGCTTGCGGACTGACGTATCCGCGGTGTTCGCTGTTGCGGACCGGTCTTAGAGTTTGGCTGTGGCCTTGCGAGCTCTGGTAGTACAGCAGTGATATTGTTGTGGCGGACTGGTGTGTGGAGTCCGGCAGATGGCCGTTGCGTTGGGCAGACGTGCGAGTAGCTTGCGGACTGCCTTACTCTGGCGAGGTGTTGGACGGTCTGTGTTTGGTTGATTGGCGTACGGAGCTATGTCCGCCGAGCTCGCGCTAGGCCCTTTGGTGATTTACTAGACTTGGTCACATTCTGTGACAAGTCCAGTGTGTTCACTGTATTCGCCAAGTCCGTTGTTGACCGGGCGGACTGCCCTTGGTCGTGGACTTGTGGCAGATAGAGGTGTTGCTCTGGTGATGTGCGGACTGCCTCTTGTATGTGCGGACAGTCACTGAAGGGGGATGCTGTCCTGCGGTGTCTGTGGGCTCTGCGTGCTGGTGCTTTGTCCGCATAGTTTGGGCGGACTGATGAGAGTTCGCCTAAAGGTGCATCGTTATTGCTCCTGGCGGGTTGTTCCTTGAATCCGGCTAAGTCCTTGCGGACTCAGCGGACGGGTGCTTTGTTAGCGCGCGTGCTGGGGCGGTGTCTCTATCCACTAGGGCGGTGACCACACTCCTCACCTCGCCTATAAATAGACCCCACCCCGGCACGTCTACAGTAACTGAGTGAACAGTAAGTGGGGGCTCGTCAAAGTGCTGCGGTCTCATTTTTTCTGTCCGCGCGGATTGAATCAGAGTTAACTGTTTGCTGTGTGCAGGTCGCGCGGCTAGCTTCAAGGAGCCAGGAGTTTGGCTTTGACTTCGGTCAAGTACTTGGAAGTGTACGGTCTCAGCAGGTCACTCTGCAGCTTGTCAGTTCTCTATTTCATCTTTGCTAAGTTCCAATAACCTGTCCGCCGGTCTCTGGCGGGTAGGCGGTCTGTTCATCAGTTCATCAGCATTACGCGAAAAACAGAGTGTCCGCGCGGCCTCGCGGTCTCAGGCCGACTCCGTGTTCTATTCGGCGTGTAGCAGCTAGAGTTTGGGCGGTTTCTACGACTAGGCGGACTCGACGGTCTCGGCGGTCTGCAGTTCTGTTCGCTCGACTTGTTTTGGACTTTCTGTTTTGTAACTTGTGTACTGGCGAAATCATGTCTCTCCACGTATACCTCGTCTTGTAAAGAAGTTAATGAATAAGATTTGCTTGTTCTTCCATGTGCATGTTGTGTTGAGTGTTGCTCCTTGAGATTTCGCTTGATCAAAGTGTGAACTGGGTAGAGCCGAGAATATTAATTTAGCTTTGGGCTACCTTGCTGACCACTTTGAGAAATTCAACACTCCCCACCCTCCGAGAGATCACACTCCTGCCATCAGTGAGAGCCTGACAGCAGAATGATCTCGAGGAGCCTCCACCACACTCAGGCTGAGAGGACGAGACTTCCCGAGGTGAGACCTCCCACACCTCGAGTCAGAGCCAACCTGCCCTTCCAGCTAGTAGCTAGCCTGGCAGCAGAGATCCATCCATCCTCGGGACGACCTCCACAGACAACCCTGCCGAGACATACCTGACCGAGAGCCTCACTGCAGCATGAAGCCATGGCAGCGAGAATCCATCTCTTGAGTGAGACCTACCAACCTGCCCTGCCAGCTAACTAGCCTCTGCGCAGCGGAATCCATCTGGGTGAGACCTACCCCCCGAGAGATCATCACTTGCCCTGCTAGCTAGTGAGAGCCTGCACAGCGAGTACCATCCGACGGTGTGACAACTAGGCATCCACGAGAGGACGGCCTGCCCAGCTAGTGAGAGCCTGGCAGCGGGACCGCCTCAGAGCAAAGGACTAGGCATCTCAATCAAACATTACCAAATCATACATCCTCAAACGGGGAAATATATGGGTTACATGGTCCCCTGACTCAGCTGGTCAGGGGTATAGCTTGTTATAAGACAAGAAAAGGAAAAAAAAACTCCCCCAAGGCGAGGCACCCTCAGGAGGCATGGGCATGATGGTCGTCTTCCGCTTCCTTCTCGTCGGACACTTCCATCTTGCTCAAGCTCTCCATGACCTTCTTCATCTCCTCCACCTTAGCCCACCAAGAGATGGTGTTGACGGCCGTGACGTAGCACTGTCTTGCCATCCTGGGTCTCCCTTGATTCTGACCTGTATCCATCCTGAGCTGAACTTGATGAACTGGTGGAAAGAAGATGGCACACAACGGAAGGCGCTGATGAGGGGCCTTCCGAAGATGGCGTTTGCCTATAATAATAGTTTCTAGGCGAGTATCAAGATGGCGTCATACGAGGCTTTGTATGGAAGGCGGTGTCGAACACCGATGTCATCAATAGAGGCAGGATACACCAAACTTTTGGAAAAGAGCTGGTGGCTAATGCTTGTGAGTTGGTGCGAACAATTCAGTAGCGCATGCAAGTTGCTCAGGATCGACATACGAAGTATTTCAATGCGCGTCATAGGAACATGGAGTTCGCGGTAGGCAACTGGGTGTATCTAAAGATTAAACCGTTCAAAGGTGTTTCATGTATTCGCCGACTCAAGAAGTTGAGTCCGAGGTTTTTGGGGTCGTTCGAAATTATGAAACGCATTGGAGAAGCAGCCTACCGTTGTTGGTGTTATCCACAGAGCTGAGTGGATTACACGATGTCTTCCATGTTTCAGTCGTAAGGAAAGCCTTGGTAGAGATAAGTGTTGTGGTTGAGTCGACAATGGTGCCGGTAGAGGAATACTTGAGGACAAAATTCTGTCCAATCGATATAGAGGATTCAGAAGTTCGACAGTTACGGAATAAAGAGGTTAAGCTCGTGAAAGTGCGTTGGGATAATTGCAGGCAAGATGAATTCTCTTGGGAACGTGAGCAAGCAATGTGAGAAGACTTTCTAGATCGTTTTACTTCAGGAATGCTTTGTTGTTTGACTGCAAGCTAAATTTTGAGGATGAAATTCTTTCAAAGGGGGGAGAGTTGTAACAACCCAGTTTTTTGACTTTAGGCTCTGGGCGCTACTGCGCGGCGGTAGGTGGTTATCGCCTGGTGGTAGCCTTGTTTCGTCGAGTGTAGGGCGTCGAGTGGTAGCGTGCGACGTTAGCTAATTACCGCTCGGCGGTAGCCTTGTTCGTCGAGTCATGGACGTCAAGGAGAAGGCGTCAAGACGAAAGCGTTGAGTAGCTACCGCGCGACGGTATTGTTACGCTGGCGGTAATGTATGTTGTTTTTTTAGACTGACGAGTCAGGAAGTTATCCCGGCGCGGTAGGTAGCTACCGCCCGGCGGTAGCATGCGGGAGCAGTTTCGCAACCACTGAGTTTAGGCCGTCTGATCCTTCTTAAGATGTAATCATATGGCCCAGGACGCTCCGTTCAAGAGGTTTAAGTAGGGCTGAAAGGTTGTTTTCCATCACTTTCTTCTCATTTTGAGTGGGGTTAGGGTTTGGGAGAGAGAGTTTGGAGGAGAAAGAAGAAGTGCTTTCTCCACCATTAGCGAAGCTCCGAGGCTCCGTTCGTCGATCCAAAGCCAAATCCGTGGAGAGGACGTGAAGACACACATTTTCATACATGCAAAGCAAGATCTTCATGGCTAAGAAGAGGAGTCGTAAGGTAACGTCATTTCTCCTCTCAGTTTTTAGGATGCGTGCATGACATCTGTTTCATCTTGTTTTCTTTCAAGCATGTAGGCACCAGATCTCTCAAATGAGAGGGGTTTGGGTTGGCATGGTCCAAGAGGAACCACCGGGTCAATTGTGTCTATCCCCAACATGATGTTGCACTAGAAATCCGTTATATTAGTGAATTAGGCATTGTGGGTGAAGTCGTAGTCGCGACTGTTAGTCCGACTCGGTGATGTTGCATAACGAGTCTTGAGGATTTTGCTAGAAATTCGTTTGCGGCAAGATGTCATTTGTGATGTTTGCTCCCCCCCCCTTATTTTCGTGCGAGAACGAATGGTGGATTATGATGAGAAAGGCTATGTTCGTGGATTGATGTGCGAAGGCGCGACTTTGTCTCGGTGGTCGGCTGGCTAGCCCGTGACGTGCAAGTCATGTGTGGAGAGTGTCCCGACAAGACAAGTCCTCTTCTGAGAAACTGACGAGAACGTCAAGCTTTTGACGAACCCGGGAGACGAAGATCATGAGCGGGTGGGGTCAAGCAAGGGTTCTTAGCATCGGTTTGTCTGTGTGTGACGGAATCCTAACTTGAGAAGTCAGAGCTTGCAAGCAAGCCCGGGTTTGAGACCCACGAGCGGGTGGGGCCTAGGCAAGAGTTCAATATGACGGCTTGAATGCCGTTAGGGGAAATTGGAAGTACTTGTATGATGTGATGTGAAGATGCGTGATGATGTGTTAGATTCATGCGATATATGGTGCCTTGGGTGAAAGCCAGGTTTGCATACATGTAGCATGGTAGACCCTTTTTTATTAAATGCTCAACCTAGAAATGTGTTTGATGTTTGTGACATTCTAACCTGTTTCTTTATTCTTCATGTATATATACATTTGCATACGAAGTGCTGACATGCAGGCGATGGAGTGTCCTGAGATCCACTAGGGACGGCCGGGAGGAGATGTGTTAGTTACACAGTTGAGGTCAACATTTACTGACCCGCGCTACAACAAATATTTACATGGCAAGGATTGCAAGCTGGAGCAAGCTCGCTGGCCAAAAATGCTTAAGCCTCACGAAGTGAACCCTCTTTTATTTACTTAAGATTTGTTGAATGCTTTTGGTTAATGCACTGTAATCCGGCTTGAATGTCGAGGTAGCTTAGAAGTGCTAAAGCACATTGCTCTGCTTTGGTTGTTTCAGTTTTGGACAATTGTATGTGTAAGGTCTTAAGGCTGTTTTGATACTCTTGTGATAGTGGATACCTTCTAGTTTTGTTTTGTGTTTCTGCTGTCTTGTTTCTGAGTTTTGAGTTGGGTAGTTCTTTATATCATTTATAATGCTCAAGCTGTGCAGTCTGTATGTTTTGGGGCCCCGACCAGACCCATATTATATGGCCATTACAGGGGAGGCGTTACACGGTCATCCCTTGCAGGCAGCGCCGCGGCCGGTAGGAGATCGCGGTGAGGGGTGGGGGCATGGGCGGTGCTCTGTGGACAGGAGGCGGCTGCGAGGAGGGGTGGCAGTGTGCGGTCGTCCTTTGTGGGCGGGCTCCGTGGTTGGGGATGCCCTGCGGCTGGGGAGGGGCGGTCAGGCTGTGGTTGTCTCTGGTGGCGCGCAGCCTCGCAATCTGCTTACAGAGCGAGACATACATTGCGAGACATGATTTCGCAATGTACCCAATTGGAGCAGAAAATTACAAACAAGAGTAACCGCGTGGTCTGCAAACTCTAACCGCCCAGGCCGCACAACTGCTAACCGCAAGCTCTGTCTGCCGAAACCTCCCAAGTCGCCAAACCGCAACTAGCCACACAGACTGTTTGTTATTGAATGCTGATAAACATGAACAGAACCCGCTGATAGACCCAGCGAACTGCTCGACTTAACCGCAACCCCAAGGAAGAGACTTCAGGTCGTTGAGACTGCGACCTGTTGTATACTGACTGTTATCCGCGAACTGTTCCGCATCATGCTTCCACTAGTTGTCTAGCTGCCTGATGCTAGCCGTACATCATGTACAGAGTCAATTTCACTTAGTCGCACCGGTTAGAAAACCTTAACCGCAATATTAAAGTGCGAACTAAGTTCTCTCTGTTCTTGTTATTTATGACGAGCCGAACACTCATATTTATAGGCGCGAGGAGGAATGTCGTCATCGCCCATAACGATAGAATAAATGTCTGTCAACCCGTGACTAGAACCAACTATCTGCACAAAACGCGGACACCAGCATCAGTCTGCCACAAAGACCAACTATCTGCATAAGCGAAAAGAGGGACCAGTCCGCCAAGCCGAGCGGACATCAATACCAGTCCGCGTGGACTTAATCAATCTAGCCAACGTGCCAATGCCAAATTGCCGGTCTCCTCAACCAGACCGCGCAGTTCAACGGACACTGATCCAGACCGCTCATTACAGTAAACAAGCCACGCGAACTGATTCAATCATGCCAGCGGTGGACTGCCGGACTCAGCCACGAGACCGCATTAAGCAGAGGTCTCTGCATTCAATCCGCGCATACTGCTATTCGCGACTAAGGCCATATACAAGCCTAGTCGAACAGTCAATCTCCGCGAATACAGAAGCAGACCACGCAACCAGTCGGTCCCGGCAAACTAGGCAACAAATCGGACTTGTCACCGTCGTGATCAAGTCAACACTTCCAGCGAACTCTGGCTATCCACCCGCCCGAGAAGGTTCAGCGAACTGTGCGGTTAGCTTCCACAAACCACGCTAACCACCTACCTTCTTACGAGTCAGAGTCCTAATAAGCTCTAAGCGGACTATACGGTTTCACAAACCAGACTGTCACAACCGGGGTTAGACAAGGCTAACCGCCGGTTACTTCTCTAGGGTGTTTGCTGAACCAGACCACAGAAGGAAGGATAGAAGCCAACACTGGCTAACCGCCATCCCTAGCCGTCAGTCCGCGGCGGTCTCTGCGGTCTCTACGGTTTGCCCAAATCAGACCGCCCACCTCCATTTCACTCACTTCAACAATTTCAACACGGAATGCGCGCGGTGGGGCTCCGCCCCGCCACGGGATTTCCGCGGAAGTCCACCGCACAGCGGGGAATAGCGGTGGCGGTCGGGCGGTGCAGTGATTTCTGCGAAAGCCCACCACCCACCAAACTAAGCCTTACACGAGCGTCCACCAAGTCCCATGAGTTTTATCTCTTTTGACCTCTGGAAGAATTCTCTTTTGACTTTTGGACATTCTTATTTTGAATTTGCTTCTTACAAGTTGCTACCTAGTTTTAAAAATCATAAACAGAATACTGCAAAGCATGTTAGAAAACAATTCCCACCGTTATCACTCCAAAACTCCATTTTGACTTTTTTTTAAGACCGCTGCCACCTCCATTTTCACCACTCCATTGCCAACGCTCACAGTTTCACCATCAAAAACAAACAGACTCAAAGACAACTACAACCCAAAATTCACCAAAAATGCATTAAAAACTCAGGTTTTAAGCATAACTTAAAACCACTTGAATAGGAGCACACAAATACACAAAAATGGTCTCAGTGAATGTCCCTCCATAGGACGACTATTACGAACAATGGAGCACAAAAACTCATAATCACACATTGACACAAGAATATAAGTAATTCACGGGGCGGCAGCGAAAGTTTCTTTTACTGCGAAGAATTAGGATTACATATAAACAATATAAACGACTATTACTGAAACCCTACAACTAGCTGAGTTTATATACCATTCTACAATACATATGAATATCCCCAACTACCCACACCATGAAAAAACATCACTCATAAAATGTGTTTCAAACATTAAGATTCAAGACATAAAAGCAACATAAAAATCTTCAAATACATTAGAAAAAGTTGGAAACCATCAATGAGAAACATTTATTCCATAAAATACAATGCTGCAAACAGTTACGAACTCGTAGAAAAAGTTCATATCATGTTCGAAAACAGAAAACAGTTGCCGCCGCAGCACACAGAATTCAGTTCGTACCCAGGAGATTAGAACAAACATTAAGAAGTCGAAAAGTTGAACTTCTCGCACACAAATCTTATTTACAGAAACATGTGATTAAAAAATTCATCTTTCGCAGAAAGAACACTTCATTTCCAAGCAGAAGCACAACCAAGATCTTATCCTCCCAGCCAAAATAAAGAGCCCCATTCTCCTCCTTCAGCCTGTACCGGTCACAGTACGACTTCAACTGCGATCTAATCGCTCCGTTCACATACGAGCTTAGAGGGCAGGAAGCGAATCCAGCCATCGTCATCCTCGCTCTCCATTTTCCCGCAGCTTCATACCTTAAAATGTTTCAAAAAAAAATTTGTTGGGACGAAAGAGATGCAGTGATGTAATATTGGTATCGAGGGGAGGGCGAAAAATAGAGCACCTTTCTATTCTGTCGGCACCTTCGCAGGCGACAATGTTCACGATGTCCCTTGCAAGGCACTGCCTCTCCACATTCATTCTGTCGGGGCTCTCCCTCGGTAAAGTTGCATCAAGCGACTCGAAGACAGCTGAGTAGTAGTTGTAGACCTCCACAAACCTATCATTTCTCAAGTTTTAGATCAAAATGAATTTTTATCCGATTTCGAGAAGGATGGAAAACCTCTCCATTTAGAACCAAATGGAGGGGTCCATTTCACGGTCTAGAATGAATGTTATTTATCTAAGAGAACAAAATATTGTCTTTATGGAGAAAAAAAGAGGATGAGATTAATTAACCCATGGAACGAAGGAAGAAACAATGTAGATTATGAAATGGATAATATTCATTTGACTCCAAATGAAGAGGATCCCCGTTCCTTCGAGGAGACTCGCTCTGTATTAGTTTGACTCAACTCGAAATTGACTCGATATATATTTTATATATGCAAGATGACAACCTTGATTTGTCACTAGAAAATATTTATCATAACATTAAAAGAGTGAAGTTGAATCGATTCGAATTTATACTAGAAATCGATTAATTTTGACCGAGATTTGAACTTCCATGGAGTTGAAATAAATATCGTGGATTTCCAAGTTTTTTGGCGAGCTTCCTCAAATTATTTCATGAGCTCAAATTTTGCAATCACATTTGTATGAACTATTGGGGTCAGTTCGTTTGGATGGGATCGGAGATTTGGAATTCAAATTGGAGGTATTTTTCAATTGAATTTAACCTCCAATTCCAAAATCTCAATTCCGTCCAACCAAACGCAGCCTAAGAGGAAATGAGATGTAGCCGACATGAAAAATACAGGAAATGCACATGCCATAGTTTCGAATTCATCAAAGATGGAAGAAAATGTATAAACTAATTACTCTCGTTATAATCTAAACGAACATGGATGAAAGGAGAGCTACAAAAAAGCCAACGAAGGCTAGAGTTTCGTGCTGCAAACCTTGGGAAGAACGGAGCCGTATTGGTGTTTACATCCTGCTCGACGACGGTAACCAGCTTTGGCTTCAGACTCTTAACCATGCGGAGGAGCCGATCTCTCTGGTTCACCGTGGACACGCTTTCGTCCGGCATGTGATGAAGCTGGAAGGCAAAATTCACGATGAGTGCCTCGCCGGACCGGCAATCCAGCATCGACGGCGTCACGTCCGAGGTTTTAGCGGCTATCGCCCGGAATTCGAGGGGGACCCCCACTTCCTCTGCAAGCTTCTCGAGGCGCCTCCCGATCACATTAAGGCCTCCAACCGCCCGCTGCACTGTCTCCGGATCATCTACTCCGGTGATCCTCAAATGACGCGGTTTTGTGTGGGAAGCCGACAAAGCTTGAATCAAGGTTATGTATTGACTCCCTTGGTTTACGTCAAAGTCCAAAATATGGACTCTTTCCTCGTCTTTGAATGCTTCGGCAATTGCACCGTTGGCGGCCATGAAGCCGAATTTAAAGCACGGGCAGATCTCGAAGAGGATCTGCATTGCAGACAGACGATCGGTGGTGGGCGGGTCTTTGCATTTGAGGGCAGTGTAGAGCCCGTGGCCAGAAGAGGCAAGTCTGGCGGCAAGGCCCTCTACCAGTAAGCCGCCAACCTTTGAGGAGGATCCCCTTGAATTGACACGATTTGGCGGAGTTCGGAGATCGTGGCCTGCTGCTTCTTCCGCATTTCCGTCTAATATCAGCGCGGCACAATCAAAAAGAAGCTGCTTGGGAGTCCGAATCTCTCGGTTGCCGCTGCTGATGCTGCTGATGTTCGAGTCCGACGAGGATTCCTTCGGCGAGTTCAAAATGATGATATTTTGTATGGGTTCAGCCCAGTCATCATCGATGCACATTTCCTGTCCGAGATCGATGAAGTCATCATCGTTCTCGCCCAATAGCGCCCGCTCGAGTTCCTGCAGTTTCAACCTTATTTCGATTTCGTCGTAGTCCACTTCAAGATCTGGACTCTGGCCATCGGATAGAGACTGAGTTGCTTGCTGGTAATTGTTTGAAATCGACAATCCTTGATGTCGAACTGTTGCAAAAAAAGAGTTATATGGATTTCCTACAGCAGAAGACGAGGAATATGAATCAGTTAATAAGATTGAGGATGGTGGAATGATAAATAGAGTTAAAGGAACTCATACCAGCTGAAGGATTAGTGAAAAAATGCTGGTCATAGATATCTGGCTGGTAAGAACTAAGACCATAATGCAACATTTGCTTGTCTGAGTTAAGTATCTGGGCGGATAAATCCCCGGAATCACTGCTACTTTTGCGCACATACCGACCAGGCTCGCTATATGATGTGGAAGAATCTGCTGACCTCATTAAAGACATGATAGGTCCCTCGAATTAGCTAGGATCTAAATAAACTTGTAAGCATCATTAAGAGGGTAAATTCAAATGGTCCTTGCTCAACATGCATGTTCTTGCCTCATCATGTGAACCTCCTGTATCATAAAAATGGCAGAAAGGAGCATCATCTCAGATAGTGAAGCAAATGCAAATGCAATCATCCTGAACTCAGATATGGAAGCTTCTAAACAAAGAAAATATGGCAGTAACAACTTCAATTATTTCCATAAACTTGAAGTCAGTAGCAAGATATATCAGTGGTAAAACTCAAATTTTACCCAAAAATCCAAGCACATGGGTGAGAGCTACCCACGTAGTATATCGACAACATGTACACCTCAAATTTAACACATTCCGCCTCTGTCGCATTCGTCCCACTTCCGGTCACGCATCTACTCTAAGCAACCGGCAATCCAAGCCGCACAGTCGCAGCAAACAACCTCTTCCACAGCCGCATCCAGTTGCCTGTTCCTGCACAACCTCTTCTCCCCCAGTCTCCCCTTCCCGTGCGACCTTCCCACATAGTTGAGCGAATCCTCCTCAGTCCACAATGTTGGATCCTTTCCAGTGACCGCTCGACGCCAGTCCACCCTATGCAGTGAGGTACTCCTTTTCTGACGCCGTTTCTTTCCGCCTTTTGCAAAGAGATGATTTCACTTCCTCTACTCTTCAAGATATGTGGAATTTTTTGTAATCCGGCGATTATAGTTCTCGGATGACTTGGGGATTTTGCTTGGTTCCAAGAAATCCCAGGTACTTGTAATCTTCAGATTTCTATTCTTGAGTCACCACGTCATGCATTACTGATTTTCTCACTCCATCAACAGTTGTTACTCCAATGGAATCTCTTCGAGCGAGCCATGATCATAATACTCCCCGGATTATTACCATTCGTTTGGATGATTCCAACTACTTTTCGTGGCCTTGTTCCATCAACTTGGCGCTTAAGAGCAGTCACATATTGGTTTAAGTGAATGGACTCAACAGAGAACCGGCGAAGGACTCATCGGAACAAATGCAATGAAAGCCGGAAAACTCCTTAGTCATGTGTTGGCTTACAAATTCCATGCAGGAGTCCATTGCCCGTAATTATTTATTTCTAGACATTGCTGACGCAATTTGAAAGAGAGCATAGCCCACTTACTCTCATAGGCCGCTCAAATATTCCAGTTGTGACAGAAGATATACTTCGCCAAGGTGATCGTCCTCCTTCAGTTTATTAAAAATCTACACAGTGTACTAGGAATGCGACCATTTTGATCCCCTCGTGCTTGTTATCCATGAAGATGAGTTATTGATTCGGGCTCGGGAAGAATGTAACCGGAATTTTGAGTTTGACCATGGGGTCCTGTTGAAAATTGTGAAGTGGAAGTGGTTGATGGGCAGGCCGGGCGTCCTGGGCGGACATATCCAGCAGACTGGGCGGACTGGGCGGACCGCTGATATGCGGCCTGGTGGGAGGTCTAGTGGAAGCTGGTTAGTTCTTCTGAGCGGGTATTGCGGACTAGGTTCGCGGACTGGTGTACTTTGCTCAGTGGCCGTGTTGCAAGCTTGCGCTTGCCGGCGGATTGGGTGCTATCCGCGGGAGGCTGGCGGACTGTAGTGTCCGCTTGTCCGCTGTTGCGGACTGACCAAGAGTGGCTGAGCCTTGCCGAGCTCTGGTAGTACAACACTGGTGCTTGCTGTGGCGGACTGTGTGTGGATTCCGGCAGATGGCCGTTGCGTTGGGCAGGCATGCAAGTAGCTTGCGGACTGCTTTGCTTTGGCAGGATTTGGCGGTCTGTGTTGCTTGGTTGTTTGGCGGACGGATTTATGTCCGCCGAACTCGCGTTAGGCCTTTTGGTGTTTCTGGACTTGGTCACACTCTGTGACAAGACCAGGGTGTCCGCAGTATCCGCCAAGCCTGCTGTTGACCGGGCGGACTGCCTTTTGGTCGTGGGCTTGTGGCGGATGGAGGCGTTGCTGTGGTGGTTTGCGGACTGCCTCTTGTTGTGCGGACAGTCACTGAAGGGGGATGTTGTCCGGTGTTTGAAGGCTTTGCGGGCTGATGCCTTGTCCTCATAGCTTGGGCGAACTGGTGAGGGTTCGCCCAAAGGTGCCTTGCTCCTGGCGGGTTGATCCTTGGAACCGGCTAAGTTTTGCGGACTCAACGAACGGTGGGTTTGCTAGCGCGCGGGCTAGCGCGGTGTCTCTATCTCTAGGGCGGTGACCACACTCCTCACCTCGCCTATAAATAGAACCCCCCCGACACATCTACAGTAACTGAGTGAACAGTAAGTGGGGCTTGGGCAAATTGCTGCAGTCTGCGTTTTCTGTCCGCGCGGATTGAGTAGAGCTGACGGTTTGTTGTGTGCAGGTCGCGCGGGTAGCTTCAAGGAGCCAGGAGTTTGGCTTTGACTGTTGTCAAGTGCTTGGAAGCGTGCGGGCTCTGCGGTTTCAGCAGGTCGCTCTGCGGCTTGTCAGTTCTGTGCTTCAACATTTGCAAGTTCCAATAACCTGTCCGCCAGGCGCAGGCGGGTAGGCGGTCTGTTCTTCAGTTCATCAGCAGGAGGCGAATAACGGTGTGTCCTCGCGGCTTCGGCGGACTCCGTGTCTATTCGGCGGTTTGCAGCGTTAGCTCGGGCGGGTTCGGCGGTCTTGGCGACTTGGCGGTCTCGGCGGTTTCCAGTGATGTCCGCCCGGCTTGTTTTTGGTGCTTTCTGTTATAGCTTGTATACTAGCGAAATCATGTCTCGCTACGTATACCTCACCTTGTAAAGAAGTGGAATGAATAAAGATCTGCTTGTCCTTCCATTGTTTGTTGGTGTTAACCTTGTTCCTCGGGTTTCCGCTAGATCAAAGTGTGAACTGGGTAGTACCGAGAATATTAATTTGGTTGGGCTATCGTGCTGACCACTTTGAGAAAATTCAACATGGTATCAGAGCGAGGTTCAGTTGCTTGAGCGGTGGTCAACCAGTGTTGTTACTCTGTGCTTGAGTGGTGATCAACCGGTTGTTGTTGCTCGGAGCTTTTGAAAGGTTTCCATAGTTGTTGCAATGGAAGGGAGTTATGCAAGAGGTCTTGGCATTGAACTCTTAACGCCGACTAACTTCAAGAAGTGGAAGTCGTGAATGAAGAGTTATCTTCATGGTGAGGAGCTATGGGAGGTCGTCGGAGGTGACGACAGACAGGAAGTGACAGCTGCGTTTGGTACTGCTGAGCAGGTTAGGCTCTGAAGAAAAACAAATGCTAAGGCGGAGTTTATTCTCAAGAGGGTTGTGTCACCAAAACTGTTGATCACATCATTGGATGTGAGTCGACTGCTGATATTTGGACAACCATTGATGAGTTGTTCAATAGGAAGAATGTGACTCGACTTCAGTTCCTGGAGAATGAGTTGGCCAGGATAACTCAAGGAGACCTTACCATCCCTAAGTACTTCCTGAGATGAAGAGCTTGTGTGCTGAGCTGTCGGCACTTGATCCTGATGAGCCTATCTCTGAGGCTAAGATGAAAAGGCACATAATCTGCGGCTTGCGGAAGGAGTATGTTGCCTTTGTGACATCTATTCAAGGTTGGGCTACTCAGTCATCTCTGCTGCAGCTTGAGAACTGCTTGCATCACAGGAGAGCTTGGCAAGGCAGATGGTTGGAGTTAATATCAATCAGGAAGGCAGTGAAGCTCTCTTCTCAGGCAAGAAGAAGAAAGGATGGGAAGGGAAGAAGAAGCAGGTCGCTGGTGAGAAGGAGCCTTCAACTTCATATCAGCCGGAGAGGAGCAATGCTCCTAAGGACTGGAAGAATAACCTGAAGTGCTACCGGTGTCATCAGCGAGGGCACTTCAAGCGGGACTGCAAGGTCAAGCTGCAGCCTGGGCATGTTGCAGGAAAGGAGGAAGCTTGCTCGAGGAGTGAGGAAGCAGAATGGGGCGGAGCTTTCATGACGGGCACTTGTGTCCGTGCCTTGTCTGCTGAGGACTTCAACGGCGAATGGATCGTGGACTCCGGGTGTGGTCATCACCTCACCGGAGATATGTCGAAGTTCTCCTCCATGCAAGCATACTCAGGTAACGAAGCTATTATCACTGCTGATAATACTGTTTATGCAGTAGAGAAAGAGGGGGTTGTGTCTTTGGGTAGTGATCAGGGGCCACTCACATTAAGGAGTGTGTATCACGTACCGGGCATGAAGAAGAACCTCTTCTCTGTGACCAATGCGGTGGACGCTGGGTATCACGTTCTGTTTGGGCCAACAGACGTGAAGTTCCTTCGCAACGTATCAACGGTTAAGGCTGATGTTGCTCATGTAGGAAGGAGGGTTAAGAACTTGTTTGTTCTTGCAACCAATTAATATGTTGATCGAATGAGAGCCAACGATAGCGCTGCTATCTGGCATGAGAGGCTGGGACATGTAGGCATGGACAAGCTGAAGGCTATGGCAAGTAGAAGTTTGTTGAGAGGTCTGCCTAAGTTATCCTCCTTTGGTGACAGACATGTTTGCGCGGAGTGTCAATACGGTAAGGCATATCGCCTTCCGTTTGATAAATCACAAACAAGGAGCAAACAACCATTGAAGTGTATTCATGACGACTTGATGAGACCAATAGTCACTGCCAGCCTTGGTGGAAGCAAATACATGCTTGTCTTGATTGATGACTACTCAAGGTATACTTGGGTGTACTTCTTAAAGGAGAAGTCAGAAGCCTTCCGTTTGTTTGTGGAGTTCAAGGAGTTGGTAGAAGGCCGGCTTGGCTTGCGGATCAAGAAGCTGAGAACTGACAACGGTGGTGAGTTTATCTCCTCCGAGTTTTCTAACTTCTGCAGGAAGCACGGGATCCAACGAGAGCTCACTTGTGCTCACACTCCACAACAAAATGGAGTAGCGGAGCGGAAGATCCGTCATTTGACGGAGACTTGCAAATGTTGGCTTCATGCGAAAGACATTCCAAGGTCCTTTTGGGCGGAAGGGATGTCTTGTGCTTCTTATGTCATCACAGAATGTCGCTCAGCCCGATCAACATGAAGACTCCTTTTGAGTTGTTGCTGAAGGAGAAACCGAGTGTGGGACACCTTAGGGTGTTTGGTTCTACTTGCTATGTGCATGTCCCGGATGCTTCACGGACTAAGCTGGATGCAAAGGCAAGGAAGCTTGTCTTTGTTGGCTACGATGAGCGGAAGAAGAAGGGATGGAAATGCATGGACCCAGCGACGAAAAAGTTTGTTGTATCAAGAGACGTTGTCTTTGACGAACTAACGTCGTATGGTGGAGGCTCAGTTGAGCTGTCTGATAGCAAGGTTGATGAAGAATCGATGGTGGCTGCTGAAGGCCTGGAAGAGGAGCATGCTGTTTCACCAGCAGCTCATGTTGCTTCTAACTCCGAGGCTGAGTCTTCTGGCTCAGGAAGCAGGGGGAGTACTGCTCAAAGCTTGCCCCAAGTAGGAGTTGAGCCGAAGAAGCAACAGAAGAAGTGAGCAAGGAGCCGACCCTTCGAAGATCGAAGAGGGTTATTAAGCAACCAGCTCGGTACTGTGATGGGAATGCAGTGAGCTTTGTCTCCTGCTTCTTTGCAGGTCCTCTGGATGAGCGAGAGTCTGTAAACTTCAACGAGGCCACTGCAGTTAAGGAGTGGGAAGATGCCATGAAGGAGGAGATTGCTGCCCTCAAGAAGAATGAAACCTGGGACATTGTGCCCAAGGTTGATGACATTACTCCAGTAACTTGCAAGTGGGTGTATAAGTTGAAGAAGAAGGCTGATAAGAGCATTGATAGGTTCAAAGCTCGCCTGGTTGCTCGAGCATTCTCACAACAGTATGGAGAAGACTATGAGGAGACGTTTAGTGCGGTTGCGAAAATGACTTCAGTTAGAGTGGTGATCGCCTTGGCTGCTAGCAAGGGATGGAGGTTGTGGCAACTCGATGTGAAGAATGTCTTTCTTTACAGAGAGATTGACAAGGACATCTTCATGGATCAGCCACTTGGTTTTTTGTTTCTGAAGATCATCCGGACTATGTCTGCAAGCTCAGGAAGGCTCTCTACGGGTTGAAGCAAGCTCCTAGAGCTTGATACGGGAAGATAGCAGAGTACAGTGTTGTAGATATCGGCCGACATGTCCGACATGTTGGCCGACATAAAGGTTTTGGGTGCAAACCGCAACGAAACCGATTTGTTTGACAAAAATATCGTTTTGTAAAAAAACGGCGATATATCCCGATATATCGATATATCTCTAACCCGATACTTCGGTTATTATATTTAATATATAAAAAAACAAAGTTCACGGGACCCATATTTTTCTACTTCACGAGTCCATTTCACGCATTCGGTATTTCTCGCTCTACCCTAAATTTTACGGGAGAGTCGATCTGGCGGAGTGGTCGACACTCGACAGCTCCTCCGGTGACGAGGCAACGAATCGGCATCGCAGGCGAGGAGGAGACGACGACGCCGGGCTTTCTACGAATTGGCATCGCAGGCGAGGACGCGAGAAGTCGATTCCGGGCTTTAGGATTTCTGCTACTTCACTCCACTGTAAGCTCCCTTTTTCTTTTTTCTTTCTTTTTATTTCTACGACAATTGAAAGTTTTATTTGAAGTTATTATATTGATCAAGTCATAAGATCTAAAAGTTTTATTAAACTTGTGTTACTGTAAGCTTCTTACTTATGTTATAGTTAGGTTTCTTTCTTGCAATAGCTAAGTTTATACTTTTCCTTGTGTAAATCTGCAGTGATTTTTGTTTCTCCTGTGCTAAGAAAAACTCCCCTCCAACTTTACATAATTACATAGGCTTCTCCTTTATCTTTCAAAATTATTTCAAAGAAAATGTTATAAATACTTATTTGTCTATACATTGCTATAGTTATTTGTCTGTACATTTTTACTTATTTGCAAAAATACGTTTATAAATACTGTAATCTTTATTTAAATATTAAAATCCGATATTGTAAAATATCTCCGATATATCCCCCGCAATCCGACATACTACATTTCAAACCCAAACCGACATGAACCCGACATCCGACATCTACAACCTTGGCAGAGTATTTGCAATTCTGCGGCTATCTTGCCTCTAACTCGGACTCTAGCTTGTTTGTCAAGAAGAGTGGGGAGTTTCAAGTCTTGGTCCTACTGTATGTGGATGACATGATCATCACAGGAAATTCGGAGGGGGAAGTAGCAAGGCTCAGGGTTGAGCTTGCTATACGCTTCGAGATGAAAGACTTGGGAGAGCTGCATCACTTTCTCGGTCTTGAGGTGGAGAGGAAGAAGAGCGGTATACTCATTTGCCAAAGAGGATATGCAGATCGCATTGTGAAGCGGTTTTCTACTTCACTGGAACATGGGCTGAAACTTCAACGAGATGAGGGAAGGGTTCTTCATAATCCCTTGGTGTTCAGGGCTCTTGTGTGAGTTTGATCTACCTGACGATTACAAAGCCAGACATTGCTTACGCTGTTGGCCGAGTAAGTCGGTTTATGGCTGAACCAAGGAAGTCTCATCTAGTGCCGCTGAAGCACATCTTGAAGTATGTCAAGTCAACTTCTGACATGAGACTTCTCTATAAAAGGGACTCGGATTTTGCCTTGCTTGGGTACACGGATGCTGACTATGACGGTGATTCGGATGATCGAAGGTCAACTTCAGGTTATGTGTTCACTTGCGGTTCAGCTAGCATTTCGTGGTGTAGCAAGAAGCAAGACTCGGTGTCAGTCTCAATTACGGAGGCAGAGTATAAGGCTTCGGCCTTGGCTGCTCGGGAAGCCATCTGGTTGAGGAGGCTTATAGAGGATGTTCATGAAGAAGTGCAAGGGCCGACTTTACTCCGGGGTGACAATGAGAGTGCTCTCAAGCTGGTAAACAATCCAGTGTGTCACGCTAGGACCAAAAAAATTGAGATCGATCACCACTTCATAAGGGAGAAGATGTTGGAGGGGTCTCTTTTGGTCGGGCATGTTCGGAGTGAAGACAATCTTGCTGACATCTTCACGAAGCCACTGTCGAAGGGACTTTTTAAGCGGTTGCGCAGCTTGCTGGGCTTGATCACCACTTCTCACTTCAAGGGGGAGTGTTGAAAATTGTGAAGTGGAAGTGGTTGATTGGCAGGCCGGGCGGCCTGTGCGGACATATCCGGCGGACTGGGCGGACTGGGCGGACTGCTGATATACGGCCTGGTGATAGGTCTAGTGGAAGCTGGTTTGTTCTTCTGAGCGGGTTTTGCGGACTAGGTTCGCGGACTGGTGTACTTTGCTCAGTGGCCGTGTTGCAAGCTTGTGCTTGCCGACGGATTGGGTGTTATCCGCGGGAGGCTGGCGGACTGTAGTGTCCGCGGTGTCCGCTGTTGCGGACTGACCAAGAGTAGCTGAGGCCTTGCCGAGCTCTGGTAATACAACACTGCTGTTGCTGTGGCGGACTGTGTGTGGAGTCTGACAGATGGCCGTTGCGTTGGGCAAGCATGCAAGTAGCTTGCAGACTGCTTTGCTTTGGCAGGATTTGGCGGTCTGTGTTGCTTGGTTGTTTGGCGGACGAATTTATGTCCGCCGAACTCGCGTTAGGCCTTTTGGTGTTTCTGGACTTGGTCACACTCTGTGACAAGACCAGGGTGTCTGCAGTATCCGCCAAGCCCGCTGTTGACCGGGCGGACTGCCTTTTGGTCGTGGGCTTGTGGCGGATGGAGGCGTTGCTGTGGTGGTTTGCGGACTGCCTCTTGTTGTGCGGACAGTCACTGAAGGGGGATGATGTCCGGTGTTTGAAGGCTTTGCGGGCTGATGCCTTGTCCGCATAGCTTGGGCGAACTGGTGAGGGTTCGCCCAAAGGTGTCTTGCTCCCGGCGGGTTGATCCTTGGAACCGGCTAAGTTCTTGCGGACTCAGCGGACAGTGGTTTTGCTAGCGCGCGGGCTAGGGCGGTGTCTCTATCTCTAGGGCGGTGACCACACTCCTCACCTCGCCTATAAATAGAACCCCCCCGGCACATCTACAGTAACTGAGTGAACAGTAAGTGAGGCTTGGGAAAATTGCTGCGGTCTGCGTTTTCTGTCCGCGCGTGTTGAGTAGAGCTGACGGTTTGCTGTGTGCAGGTCGCGCGGGTAGCTTCAAAGAGCCAGAGTTTGGCTTTGACTGTTGTCAAGTGCTTGGAAGCGTGCGGGCTCTGCGGATTCAGCAAGTCGCTCTGCGGCTTGTCAGTTCTCTGCTTCAAGATTTGCAAGTTCCAATAACCTGTCCGCCAGGCGCAGGCGGGTAGGCGGTCTGTTCTTCAGTTCATCAGCAGGAGGCGAATAACGGTGTGTCCGCGCGGCCTCGCGGCTTCGGCGGTTTGCAGCAGCGTTAGCTCGGGCGGGTTCGGCGGTCTTGGCGACTTGGCGGTCTCGGCGGTTTCCAGTGCTGTCCGCCCGGCTTGTTTTTGGTGCTTTTTGTTATAGCTTGTATACTAGCGAAATCATGTCTCGCTACGTATACCTCGCCTTGTAAAGAAGTGGAATGAATAAAGATCTGCTTGTGCTTCCATTGTTTGTTGGTGTTAACCTTGTTCATCGGGTTTCCGCTAGATCAAAGTGTGAACTGGGAGGGTAGTACCGAGAATATAATTTGGTTTGGGCTATCGTGCTGACCACTTTGAGAAAATTCAACAGGTCTATCGCGACTTTGACCGATTAGTGTTTAGATTTTCAAGTATCCATTGTTACCATCCCTATCGGAGGTATGCAATATTGTGCAATAGGAATTTGATCCCCAAAAAACCTTGCTTAAAGAATCTGCTCTTGAAAGCTCCACCCTGCTTCTACAACTCCTATTTTAGGTGTACAACAGACACGTGATGCTAAGATGAAGGGATTTCGTAAAGACACTTGATTTGTGATTGTTGTGGAAAGGGCCTTCACACCAAAGACACTTGTTTTAGACTTCATGGGTTTCCATCGCAGAAAGGAGGTACTGCACAACGGGGGGTGGTCATGGATATAGGAGATCTCAAGGCCATCAAGCCCCTTGTTCGACTCATTTCACAGATGCCATTAATGATACATCTCCTGACAATACTGGAACTGACTCCTCTTGCTTTGTTGATGCATTCACCGGTGAAAAAATGTTGACTCTTGGCCCGCATGATGCATGATCTATGTACTGAGCACCACTCTACTATCGTCCTCTTATGCTCACACAAAGACACCAGGTGCTCATTATGACACATCATTCCTCCACCCAGTAGATCATTAACACCAGGGCCATTGATCGTATGATTGGCTCCCCCTCAGGTTTCATATCATATAATGGTGAGCCTTGTCGATGGTTTTCTTTTGTCCATTGTTGAAAAGGACTACATCTCTCGCTCCTCTCTCACCTTATCCTGGGTTCTTCATGTTCCTAAATTCACTTGTAATTTACTTAACAATAGTCACTTGACAAATTCTATAAACTGCTTCGTAACATTCTTCCTTCTTGTATCAAAAAAGTGTTACGTCCCCAAGATTGCGAGCGTGTGGACGGTCGGTGGAGAGGAAGATCCTGGAGGAGGGAGGAAGAGCCTTTCCTCGATTCCTTGGGTGCAATGGTGGAGATGCGGAGGAGGAGCTCCTCACCGGGGGTGCGACGTCACGGAGGGAGGCGTCGGAAGCAGAGCGAGCGGCAGTTAGGGTTCGGCGGAAGCGAAACCCGGGCGGGTGCGGGAAAATACCGAGAGGGAGAGAGAATCGAGAGAGAGAATCAAGAGAGAGAGAGAGAGAGAGTTTTGACTTAATTTCTTTACCTTCCCAAAACACAAAACCCCACCTATAAAGGGGATAAGAAACGGTTCAGCCAAATTACTAAAATGCCCCCTCATAAGCCTTAAAACATGAGCATCAAAATACTTAAATGAAAAAAAAATAACGATGATACGCCGCGACAGTCTAGGCGGCTGTTACGCGAGGCTTGCGGCGCGTGTACGTCTTGCCCCAACGAGGATCCATAACATCTTCTCCCTGCTCGACATCAAGCTTGTCCTCAAGCTGTGTGGTGGTGGTGGTAGCGGTGGTAATGGGACCAAGGGTGGCTGGAGGGTCACCCACGAACGGCTTGAGTTGCGATACGTGAAAGACGTCGTGGATCTGCGTGTCGTCGATGAGTCGGAGACAGTAAACCACGTCCCCTATGCGGTGGAGAATCTTGAAGGGTCCAAAGAACTTAGGACCAAGTTTCTGGTATGCCCCTTAGAGACTGTGGCCTGACGGTAGGGCTGGCGTTTGAGCCAAACCCAATCCCCGGGAGCAAAAAATAGCTCGTGGTGGTTGCGGTTGTAGTTGGTCTCCATCTGTGTCTGGGCCTGAAGTATGTCACGACCCGTCTTGACGAAAGTCAGAACGCGCTTCGGGGGGCCGTGATGCCACAGGCATGGGCGAAAAGAAACCATGTCTGCTAAGGCGGATACAGAGAAAATCTGAAATTTAAATAGCTATTTGTTTTAAAATATTATGATTTTTATTTTAAAAAAAAGTATATGCGCAAGCGTTCAAGATTTTAAAACAGTGAAAATTAATGCACATGTATTTTTTCTTGAAAAAAACTTTAATGCTACACACCTGTGAATTAGAAGTAGATGTAATAACAACAGTAAATAAAACGATTTATTACATCAGAAACATCCTAGGAGCTGTCCATGATTCAAAGAAAAATGTTTTACCATAACTAGTACATGATAAACGAATAGACAATAATGATTTAGATACATAGAACCTGATACAAACAACTACAAAGGAAGAAAAAACCTCCAAGCAAAACTGCAGCTGAACGAGAGGTAGCTCAGGGGGCAGGCGGCGCAGTCACGAAACCTAAGGCAAATTCAAGACAGAAGAAAAATGCCTTAGAACTTAAGATTTAAACATGAGCAAATTTATTAATTAAAATGTGAGCAAAAACAAACAGACATATTCGAGTACTGATCTATCTTGTACGAAGCTACCAAACATATCAAAAAAAAAGGTCAAACAGACATTTCTGAAAGATTAGCCTACTCCGGAGTACAGCCTAATGTAAAAATGTTGTAAGTCGCGATCGATGAAGTGTAGGTGCTATAGCGGGCGCACATGGCTCACATTCAGATCTAGCTGCAAGTCTTATTAGAAAAGTAATTCTGCTTGCCGTGACCATGACAGCAGACAGATGCCATGTTAGACGCTACAATTCAAAGATTTGCTTACAACTACGGATTTGTCTTTATGATTCATGCTTAGGTGGTTACTTATCATATTTTGTTATGTCAACATCATGAGAGTTCAGAACTTTGTAGAAAAAGCATTGTAAAAGGACATGTATCCAGATTAAATCTAAAGTTTTGCAAGTGAGAGAGGATTCTCTACTTGCCTTAAGCTGGCGTCGAAAACGCTAGCGACAGCTAAATGGTGCAAGCGAGGTTAACGGCTTTAGCTAAACCTGTTCCAAGATCAAAATTATACATCAAAGCAATAATAAGGTTCCTACACTCGCACACGCATTTGGTGACAGCGCTACACAAAATGAAAGGAGTTAGGAATTTACCTCCCTCGAGAGTGAGGGGAAAAGAGGCTACCGCGAGGGATCGGGGATTTTGACAGCGTTTGGATGCGGAAAGCCCTAATTCAGAGAGGTCTTGGAGCGATTCCACCACCTAAATCCGAGGAGATGCACCGGAAAACACAAATAAATCTGGGTTAGTCGAATAAACGACGAACACACGTTGACATGACGTGATTACATTGATTGGGGAGCGAAAATTAGCCTAAAACATTGTGAGAAAACTGAAATTAGGAGGAAAGATGAGTTTCTTACCCAAGAGAAGCCGAATCCCGGCCCAAGGAGAGAGGGAGGAAACCCTAGTCGTCCCTCTCGCAAGCACCAACCCAAACGGAGCGGGAGAGGTCGCTGGAGGGAGAGACAGTGGTTGTCAACCCCTTGGAAGAGAAAGAGATGGTTGCTGCCTTGAAGAAGAGGACAGTCGGCCAAGAGGAGTTGGAGTTGCGGAAGATGTCGGCCAAGGGAAGCTTCGGAGACGACGGGGAAACAAGAGGATGAGGTGCCGGGCCTAGAGGAAGTGATCTCCGACCACGGGAAGGAGAATCGGGACGCCTGGAGGCGGGATCGGGAGCGGCGAATCGTCCGACCTTTGCGGAGACGAGGCTGCGGGTTGGACGGTGCGGGATGCGGGTATCCGTCGGCTCGGGTTCGCTTTAAAAGAGGGGGGTAGGTTTAGGTTTATAATTTTATTATTATTATAGGGGGGTAGGTTTAGGTGAGGTTGTTACATTCTCCCCCACTTAGGAAGTTTCGTCCCGAAACTTTCCAGAGAATTCTCTGAATGATACTAAACAACGAAGTTTCAGATGACATATACTTCAGAAGTTTGCGGATAAAACGCATGAATGCTAACTATGAAAGATACTGAAATAACAAGAAAGTCATACTAAGAGACGTACCAAGATCAAGAGAAGAGTTGTGGATACTTGCTGCGCATATCAGATTCAAGTTCTCAAGTGTACTCCTCGGACTTGCCATGCAGCCAAAGTACCTTCACCATCGGAATGGTTCTCTTGCGAAGCTTGCGTTCTTGAAATTCGACGATCTTCGAAGGCTCGATCAAAAAAGACAGATTGGCTTCAGGAATCACTGGAACTTCTTAAGAACACGATTTGGATCGTGGATATATTTCCGAAGCTGGCTAACATGAAAGACGTCATGGACACCGGCCAAAAAGTAGGTAGCTCCAGACGATAGGCAGATCCTCCAACACGCTCTGAAATGGAGTACGGTCCCACGAACCTCGGGCTGAGCTTATGATGACGACCGAACCGTTTCACCCCAGGAGTAGGAGAAACCTTCAGGAACACCTGATCGCCCACAGCAAACTCTAACGGACGGCGACGCTGATCTGCATACTTTCTCTGCCTCTCAATGACACGACTGAGCTGAAGACGAGTCTTCTTGGTGGCTTCTTCCATTTCCTGAAGTAACTCTGGACCCAATACCACCTTCTCGCCAACCTCTGACCAGTAAAGCGGGGTCCTACAGCGACGCCCGTACAGTGCTTCGAAGGGAGCCATCTTGAGACTCTCTTGATAGCTGTTGTTGTAGGCGAATTCAACCAAGGGTAGATGATCATCCCAAGCTCCCTTGTGGTCCAAAATATAACACCGTAGCATATCTTCAAGAATCTGATTAACTCTCTCAGTCTGGTCATCGGTCGTCGGATGATACGCGGTACTCAGGTTGAGATCTGTGCCCAAAGCTTGCTGAAATCCCTTCCAGAAGTGTGATACAAATCTCGAGTCGCGATCAGAAACAATCCGCAGAGGAATCCCATGGAGCCTAACGATCTCAGAAACAAAATCCGGGCCATCTTCTCGGTGGAATGACCCTCCTTATACGGGATGAAATGGGCCACTTTAGTCAGGCGGTCTACTATGACCCAAATCGCATCATGTCCCTCGGAGTGCGGGGCAAACCCGTGATGAAGTCCATAGAGATATCTTCCCACTTCCATTCAGGGATAGGCAGAGGCTGCAAAAGTCCACCAGGACGCTGACGCTGAGCTTTCACCTTCTGGCATGTCAGACATCGAGAGATGAAGCGTTCAATATAATTCTTCATACCAGGCCACCACACGATCTGCTTCAGGTCATGATACATCTTGTTGTTGCCAGGATGGCCAGATGTGCGGGACTCGTGAGCTTCTCGGCAAATACTATCCAGTAACTCAGGGACATCGGGAATACATAAGCGACCTCGGAAACGCAGAACATCGTCAGAGATAGAGAAATCCGGAAGAGTACCAAGTTCAACCTGTCGGCGAATGCGCTGGAGTGCGGGATCAGATGGTTGCAAATCCTTCACATGTTCTACCCATAATGGACCAGAGACTTCTCCTTGGCCTCCAGGTGAGAAGGATATGTCCATCCGCTCGAGGTCATCAATCAGGGCCGCGAGAGAAGCTGACATGGGTGCACAGGTGGCAACTGAAGCCTGACGACTCAAAGCATCCGCCACTGAATTGGCTTTCCCGGGCACATAAGTGAGCTGCAGGTCATAATCTGCTATGAATTCTAGTCCATCGCCTCTGACGAAGATTGAGATCCTTCTGAACGAAAATATATTTTAAACTCTGATGGTCAGTGAAGAAGTGACACTTCACGCCATAGAGGTAGTGACGCCAAAGTTTCAAGGCAAACACCACAGCAGCGAACTCCAGGATCATGAGTGGGGTAGTTGCGTTCATGGGTCTTCAACTGTCTCGACCCATAAGCAATAACACGATCTTCTTGCATCAGGACACATCCCAAGCCCACTCCGGAAGTATAAACTGAAAAGTCCAAACCCTCTGAAGGAAGAGCTAAAACTGGCGCTGAACACAACCGTTGCTTTAATTCAGAAAAGGCCTGCTCACATTGATCTGACCACTCAAATCGGGCATGTTTTTGGGTCAATTGTGTCAGGGGAGAAGCAAGAGAGGAGAAGTCCTTGACGAAACGCCGGTAATAGCCCGCCAAACCAAGGAAACTGCGAATCTCAGTAGGGGTAGAAGGCTGCTTCCAGTCCATAACAGCGGAGACCTTGGCAGGGTCAACGGAAAGTCCATCGCCTGAAATGACATGCCCCAGAAAGGCAACACGATCCAGCCAGAACTCACATTTCGCCCATTTGGCATAAAGCTGGTGTTGACGAAGAGTGGAAGAGAGTGAGTTTAAGATGAGTTGCATGCTCCTCACGAGTCTTTGAGTAGACCAAGATATCATCAATGAAAACAATGATGAACTTATCCAGGTAGTCGCGGAAAACACGGTTCATCATATCCATGAAAGCAGAAGGGGCGTTAGTCAACCCAAAAGACATCACCAAAAATTCAAAGTGTTCCGTACCGAGTCCGGAAGGCTGTCCTGGGGATGTCGGATTCCTTGATCTTCAACTGATGGTAACCCGACCTGAGATCTATTTTGGAGAAGACGGTACTGCCTTTGAGTTGATCAAATAGGTCATCCACGCGCGGGAGGGGGTACTTATTCTTGATGGTTACTTTGTTCAGATCCCGATAGTCGATGCACAGCCTCATGGATCCGTCTTTCTTTTTAACGAAGAGAACGGGAGCTCCCCAAGGAGAAGAGCTGGGACGAATGTACCCACGCTCAAGCAACTCATCCAATTGCGACCTAAGCTCCTCCAGTTCTCGCGGTGCCATGCGGTATGGAGCTTTAGATATGAGGGCGCGTTTCAGGCTCTACATCGATGGAGAACTCTACTTCACGAACAGGAGGCATTCCAGGTAACTCGGCGGGGAACACGTCGGGGAATTCGGAAGCAATAGGGATAGACCAAGTTGCGGTATGACAGCATCTGAATGTAAAGCATAAACAAAGCAAGCAAAACATCCCTGGCTAAGAAGTCGAGAAGCGCGCACAGCAGAAATTACCTTCAGGTGGCTACGGGTGGTCTGAACATGTACGCTGAAGTCCTTCCCATCGATACTAAGATTGACCCTCTTTGCCACACAGTTCAGCTTTGCTCGATACGCGACCAGCCAGTTCATACCAAGATTACGTCAAATTCTGTCATATCCAGGACTATGAGGTCGGCGAAGACTTGCAATTCGCCAAGCAGGATAGGACAATTGCAAATACCCCTGCTAGAAAGGTGCACATGATCGGGCACAGAGATCTCGAAAGGGACTTCGAGTGGCGAAGTAGGCCAACTATGGAGATCCACGATATGACGTGCTATAAAAAAGTGAGATGCCCCAGAATCAAATAGGATCTGCATCCACTTGTTCTTGACCCTAAAACTCCCTAGAAATAAACATTACGGACACATTCAAGATTATTTGACACTAAGGCAGCAAATGACAAGATGCAGGAAATTAACAAAATAAGCTTTTCATAAAACATACCAGAGATGACAGAGGTAGATGCGAGCGCCTCGCCCTGAGTGGTGACGTTCAGCACAGCTTTGCCCTTTTCTTGGGCACCAGAAATAGCCTGCAAAGGCTGAGCGGGGATCGGACTTTCCTTCACGGGACAATCTTTAATCTGATGTCCAAACTGCCCACATCTGAAGCAGGTATTCATCTTGCGGCGACAATCTCCCACCATGTGACCCGACTTCTTGCAGTAAGTACAGACGGAGGAGGCAGAGGAAAGCGTAACTCGGGGTTGTTGTGCAGGCACAGTCATCTTCTGCTTCTTCAGGAGGGAGCGGCAGACTAGAATGGTATGGCCAACTTTATGGCAGTAGGCACACACCTCCTGTGACTTAGGACCTTGCTCCTGAGGTGGAGCACTCTTACGCTTGGGGTCAGGTGCAGCGGCATTGCCCGTACCATGCTGAACTTTCTTGGCAGTGCGGTCCAACTCTATAGCCTCAACCTTCAAGGCGGCCCCAACAGTCTCGGCGTATGTGGTGGCGCCGTGGGCTACCATATGCTGGCGGAAGTCATGTCGGAGGCCCTTCACGAATCGACTGATCTTCTTAGACTCATCGGGCACGAACTCTGCGGCAAGGAGAGATAGGCGAGAGAACTCTATCTCATATTCAGTCACGGTCCTGTCGGGCTGCTGAAGGGACAGGAACCTCTCAGCTAACTTGTCTCGCTCCACGGACGAAAGAAACTTTTCCATGAGCGCATTCTTGAACTGTTCCCAGGTCATAGCGGAAGAATTGGGGAGACTGCGGCGCTGAAGCCACCAGGTGTATGCATCCTCGGTCAGCTGGTAGGCCGCAAGATGAACCTTTTGTGCCTCAGGGACACCGGCATACTCGAAATGCTTTTCCATCTGGGAGAGCCACTCTGAAATGACGAAAAAATCACGACTACCATTGAAGGACGGCGGATTCAGCCTCTTGAACATCAACGTATCTGCCATCGCTACAGGAGGAGCAACTAGACCTGGCACGAGCGGGACCACCAGGGTGTCAGTACGCAAGCCCGTTCCTGAACCAGGTGCAAGAGGGGTGGTTCCAAGAGCGGCGGTAGCAGTGACTCCAGCTGTCCCTGCACTGCCAGAATCAGGAGCTGTGTCAGGAGTTTGACGATCTTCCTCTAAGTGAGTGAGACGCTCGAGAATCTGCCTCAACAGCTGGGCAGTGGCGTCTCCATGAGCTGCCCCGGCGGGAGGGGTAGCCTTCTTGCGCTGAGATCTCTTAGGGGCCATCTAATCAGGAACACAAAGAAATCGATTAAGAGAGACAGTTACGTTAATCATAGAAGATTACGGAACAACAGGTTCTAGAATTTTGATACTGTCGAATACACAAATCATATATTAGTTATAACATTTTCATTGGACAACTCTAGGTAATGCTCATGTTAAAATGACAAAAATTCACATGCAATGTCAAACAATTTTTTTAAAAAAACTATGTGTGTACAATCATCAACTGTTGTTCTTGACTTAACATTTGTGTAATGAGTCATGTTATGCATGCAATGCAATTATGTCTAAAATGCATTCCTACGAATGTTCATGAATGGATACACATGTCATGTTAAGCGCCCATATCACTTAACATGACATGCATATTATGATTCTAATGTCATCGCACTTGAAAATATTAAACCGTCCATACAATTTAATATTCGCAAGCGGTGTATAGACTAGTGGAAATTCATATGCACAAAAATGTTAAGTTTACCCATAACCCCTTAACATTCGTGTGCATACTACTCATGATTATGAGTGAGTGTGTGCAATGTTTCAGTCGCGAACAACAAATAATGACAGGGTGAGTGAGATATGATGCATGTTCCTGTATGTACATAATAGCATTTAAAATGTTTGATAATTTCAAAATACTTCATTCTCTTTTTTTTGAGCTAACCTGTCTCTGATACCAACTGTCACGACCCGTCTTGACGAAAGTCAGAGCGCGCTTCGGGCGGGCTGTGATGCCACAGGCATCGGCGAAAAGAAACCATGCCTGCTAAGGCGGATACAGAGAAAATCTGAAATTTAAAATAGCTATTTTGTTTAAAAATATTATGATTTTTATTTTTAAAAAAAAAAGTATATGCGCAAGCGTTCAAGATTTTAAAACAGTGAAAATTAATGCACATGTATTTTCTTGAAAAAAACTTTAATGCTACACACATGTGAATTAGAAGTAGATGTAATAACAACAGTAAATAAAACGATTTAGTACATCAGAAACATCCTAGAAGCTGTCCATGATTCAAAGAAAATGTTTTACCATAACTAGTACATGATAAACGAATAGACAGTAAATGATTTAGATACATAGAACCTGATACAAGCAACTACAAAGGAAGAAAAAACCTCCAAGCAAAACTGCAGCTGAACGAGAGGTAGCTCAGGGGGCAGGCGGCGCAGTCACGAAACCTAAGGCAAATTCAAGACAGAAGAAAAATGCCTTAGAACTTAAGATTTAAACATGAGCAAATTTATTAATTAAAATGTGAGCAAAAACAAACAGACATATTCGAGTACTGATCTATATTGTACGAAGCTACCAAACATATCAAAAAAAAAGGTCAAACAGACATTTCTGAAAGATTAGCCTACTCCGGAGTATAGTCTAATGTAAAAATGTTGTAAGTCGCGATCGATGAAGTGTAGGTGCTATAGCGGGCGCACATGACTCACATTCAGATCTAGCTGCAAGTCTTATTAGAAAAGTAATCCTGCTTGCTGTGACAATGACAGCAGACAGATGCCCTGTTAGACGCTACAATTCAAAGATTTGCTTACAACTACGGATTTGTCTTTATGATTCATGCTTAGGTGGTTACTTATCATATTTTGTTATGTCAACATCATGAGAGTTCAGAACTTTGTAGAAAAAGCATTGTAAAAGGACAGGTATCCAGATTAAATATAAAGTTTTGCAAGTGAGAGAGGGTTCTCTACTTGCCTTAAGCTGGCGTCGAAAACGCTAGCGACAGCTAAATGGTGCAAGCGAGGTTAACGGCTTTAGCTAAACCTGTTCCAAGATCAAAATTATACATCAAAGCAATAATAAGGTTCCTACACTCGCACACGCATTTGGTGACAGCGCTACACAAAATGAAAGGAGTTAGGAATTTACCTCCCTCGAGAGTGAGGGGAAAAGAGGCTACCGCGAGGGATCGGGGATTTTGGCGGCGTTTGGATGCGGAAAGCCCTAATTCAGAGAGGTCTTGGAGCGATTCCACCACCTAAATCCGAGGAGATGCACCGGAAAACACAAATAAATCTGGGTTAGTCGAATAAATGACGAACACACGTTGACTTGACGTGATTACATTGATTGGGGAGCGAAAATTAGCCTAAAACATTGTGAGAAAACTGAAATTAGGAGGAAAGATGAGTTTCTTACCCAAGAGAAGCCGAATCCCGACCCAAGGAGGAGAGGGGAGGAAACCCTAGTCGTCCCTCTCGCAAGCAACAACCCAAACGGAGCGGGAGAGGTCGCCGGAGGGAGAGACAGTGGTTGTCAACCCCTTGGAAGAGAAAGAGATGGTTGCTGCCTTGAAGAAGAGGACAGTCGGCCAAGAGGAGTTGGAGTTGCGGAAGATGCCGGCCAAGGGGAGCTTCGGAGACGACGGGGAAACAAGAGGATGAGGTGCCGGGCCTAGAGGAAGTGATCTCCGACCACGGGAAGGAGAATCGGGACGCCTGGAGGAGGGATCGGGAGCGGCGAATCGTCCGACTTTGCGGAGACGAGGCTGCGGGTTGCGACGGTGCGGGATGCGGGTATCCGTCGGCTCGGGTTCGCTTTTAAAAGAGGGGGGGGGGGTAGGTTTAGGTTTATAATTTTATTATTATTATGGGGGGGTAGGTTTAGGTGAGGTTGTTACAAAGTAGGCGAGCCCGGGCAAGGTGCACGACCTCATCCCGCGTGCGGAGCTCAGTGTCGACGATGGAGGAGCGAGCCGAGCCAACAACATAAGTGAGGAGGCGGGGTGGGTCTCGAGCGTATATCAGGTGGAAAAGGAGTGGTCTGGAGGGCGGTGTGGTAGGATGTGTTGTAACAGTACTCCATCCATGGTAACCAGTGGGCCCAATCTTTGGCCGGTCCTCCGTAAGGCAACGCAAGTACATCTCGAGTGTCCTGTTGACCACCTCAGTCTGTCCGTCCGACTGCGGATGGTAAGATGAAGAAAGTGTCAGCTTTGTGCCACATAGGTCAAACAACTCTTGCCAAAACTGGGATGTGAAAACCTTGTCGCGGTCAGAAACAATGCTCTTTGGTACCCCATGATGACGAAACACACGATCGAAGAAAATACGGAAACGGTGGGACCTGTGATGGCGCGGCTCATGGTAATGAAATGGGCCCCCTTGGAGAAGCGATCCACCACCACAAAAATGACGAAGTATCCTCGGGAAGAAGGTATCCCCTCGATGAAATCCATGAAAATATCGGCCCATATCTGTGTCGGCACTGAAAGAGGCTGTAGTAGACCGACTGGAGAGAGAGACTCGGTTTTGCTGCGCTGGTAGATGACCCATGCTGCTAAGTGAGACTGAACACTGCGCTTGAGTCCTGGCCAGAAGAACTCGGTGCGTAGGCGTTGAAGGGTCTTGTGGACGCCTTCGTGAGTACGGTCGTGGACGGCTGCTAGAATGTCGACGACCAATGGAGAAGTGGCGGTAAGTAAAAGCGACCTTTGTGAAGAATGAGGTCGTCGCTAACTGTCCAACATGGTGGAAGGCGCCCCTCCTGGATGCGGTGTCGTAGCTCGCTGAGGGCGGGCGTGTCGTCGATCTCCTGAAGGAGGCAAGGAAGAACCAAGGAGGACGGCTCAGACATGGCATAGAGAGAAGCCTCTGGCGAGTCGCGGCGAGAAAGAGAGTCGGTCGCACGATTCAAGTGGCCCGCCTTGTATTCCACCCTGAAATCGTAGCCCAAGACGCGGCTCACCCAGCGCTGCTGTGGCACCGTCGTCAATCGTTGCTCCAACAAGTACTTAAGGCTGAAGTGGTCAGTACGGATCAAGAAGGGACGGTCCCATAAATAGGGACGCCAGTGATGGACGGCCTTTGCCAGTCCGATAAGCTCCTGCTCGTAGGCGGGAAGCTTCCTGTGGTGGAGAGCCATCTTGCGGCTGAAATAAGTTATCGGGTGGCCTCCTTGCTGAAGTACCGCGCCGCAACCATGCTTTGACGCATCACATTCCACCTAAAACTCCGCCCCAAAATCTGGTAGCTGAAGGACTGGGGCCGAGACTAAGGTCTGCTGTAGTGCTTGAAACGCCTCCAAGGCGGTGGTGTCTCATGTAAAACATTGGCGTCGTAGAAGAGATAACAAGGAGGAGGCAATGACGGAGTAGCCCTGAATGAAACGTCGGTAGTAGCCAGTTAAACCCAGGAATCCGCGCAGCTCACGCTGCGACTGCGGAATCAGCCAGTCGAGGACCCTTGAATTTTAGCCGGATCGGCCGAGACGCCCGTGTGATCGACGATATGCCACAAGTAGGCGACTTTATCAGTGCCGAAAGAACACTTGGACTCCTTTAGGTAAAGCCGATGAGCTCGTAAAAGCTGGAGAACCTGTCTGAGGTGGTCGAGGTGCTCCTCCCATGTTTTGCTGTAGGCAAGATATCATCGAAGAAAACAAGCACACAACGACGCAGAAAAAGTGTGGAATACCTCATTCATGAGAGCCTGAAAGGTAGACGGGGCGTTGGTGAGCCCAAAGGGCATTACGAGAAACTCGAAGTGGCCATGGTGTGTGCGGAAAAGCGGTCTTCTCCACGTCCGCCGGAAACATGCGGACTTGGTGGTACCCCGAACGAAGATCCAGCTTGGAGAAATAGTGTGCCCCATGTAACTCATCCAACAGCTCTTCCACAGCTGGAATAGGAAACTTGTCTTTCACTGTCTGCACATTCAAGACCGGCAGTCCACGCAGAAGTACCACGAGCTGTCCTTCTTATGGACCAACAGGACCGGCGAAGAGAGAGGAGACACTGTGGCGGATGATCCCTTGCTGAAGCATCTCGGTACACTGGCACTCAATCTCATCCTTTTGGAGGAATGGATAGCGGTAAGGACGGATGACCACCGGGGCCATGTGCGGAAGAAGGCAGATACGGTGATCCTGGCGGCGCGAAGGAGGGAGCCCAGCCGCGCGGCCATGGTGTCGTTGTACTACCGAAGAAGAGTAGAGAGGCCGGGCTGCTCAGAATAATTAGTCTGGAAGAAGAAGGCGTGACCCACCTACCGCGTCAGATGGTTGTGCCACACTGTCCACGAGGGCCCCTGTCCCCAAGTCATCGTCAGAACATCCAAGTCCCACAGAATAGGTCCAAGAGTGCGCCGCCATCGCGTTCCCAAAAAACCCCGCAGGGTTATGATAAAGAAGTCGACCCGAGAGTGAAATTCCCCCACAATGATCGGAACGTCCCGACAAACCCGGTGCAGACCCTCGCTACACCATTTGGCACGACAACACGCATACGACTGCGAGTAGTAACTGGTAGCTGAAGCCGCTGCGCCATGAGGTTACTGAAGAAGTTGTGGGTACTGCTGGTATCCATGAGGGCAAGGAGTTGGTGGCCCGCCACAAAAATCGCCATCTGCACTGTGTCCCCTGAATGTGGGCCCGACATGGCATTGACTGAGAGGGCGGGGTGTCCGGGCTCGTCATCCCAGGCATCGTCGTTGGAGGGGTTGTCGACCTCTAGCCAAAAGAGGCGCTTACATCTGTGCCCCTTGGTGTAGGGCTCATCGCAATTGAAACAGAGCCATTTTGCACGGCGTTCGCCCATCTCGTGAGTGGACAAGCGTCGGATGTGTGTCAGTCGCTCTCCTTCTTTAGTCCGAGTCGCGCCTCCCCCTAGTGGCGGCTGAGCAGGACTGGGGTGCCGGAAAGAGGTGTCGTTGGCCCGACGACCTATCTGAGGTCGGTCCAGCAATATGCGCCGCTCGCAGATACGCGTGAGACTCATGGCGGTAGTGAGATCCGGCGGGCTCTGGAACTCTACGTCCATGCGGAGGCGCTCATGTAGTCTTGCAGTGAAGAAAGCCACCCGATGCGGCGCTGGTATTGGCGGGGTGCGAGCAAGGAGCACCTGAAACTGCTTCAAGTAATCGTCAACAGTGTACAACCCCGTATTGGCGTGGGAGAGATTCATCATTTAGGCTCAAGAAGCCCGGGATGGCGAGTGGGGGGGGGGGGGGGGGGGGGGATCGGCGCGGGTGCCAAGTTCGCAAAACACTCGCGCCCCTTTTGGCGAGTGCTCCGCGCCGCTAGCCTGCACTCGCTTCCCCCAGCCGAGAAGAGGCGGCGAGTGCCAGCCCCATCGAGGAATCGCCGCCCCTGTCGAGTGGATGTTGCAGAGGGCCTTTTGCCCCGTGTTTCTGTGTTGTATTTTTACCTTTTACCCACGTTGGCATGCCCATAGCCTTTCAGAACAGCGGAGTTACGCTGTTGTCAGACCCAGTTGGGCTGCATATAGCTGATTGAAACATCCGAGGTTGGCTATTTGCAGGTCATTTTTAGAAATCTATAAATAGACCCAAAGGGGATACCTCAGAAGACATGCTTACTTGTGCCCCGATCGCTTTCTGAGGTATCCTTAGCTCGACATTTGGTTAAGGAGGGGAAGCGCTTTAACATCTTCTGGGTGTGTGGTGGGACCTCCACGTCGAGCCCTTGGGTCTGTGCCTTGTTCTTTTTCCTTAGTCATTTGGCTCGCGAAAGAGAAGTGAGTGTGCGATCACCCCTTCCCCAAGGGTGAACTCTACAGAGACCGAGTTTTCGGTTTCAACAAATATAACCCGACTGCTTCAGAGAAATCAAGTCACCAATGGGGTTGGAGCGTAGTGGAGGCCCGAAGTGAAGGCTGCATTGAGTCTTGAAGTCCTCCAAGTAAGTAGGGGTTTCTCCCGATGAAGCTGAGAGAACCACAATTGTGCAAAACCCATCAAGTGGAAAGAGGCGAAGCCCAACCAATATTCTCATGTGGTACGCTGTGTCGCAAAGAACTGCTCACAACGAGTCAACCAAGTAAGTGGATCCTCGCGGCTCTCGATGATCGGAAAGTCCAACTTGACAAATCGTGGCACCATAGAATAGTCAGAGCGACTTGAAAGTTCGGTCTGTAGAGGGAGGTGTTGTTGCTCGGGAACCGATGGAGAGGAGGCGGAGGCCGTCCCATTAGGCAGCGGCATGCCGGTTGGTCGGATGGCGGCGAGGAGGGCTTGGTGGTTGTCTGCCATCATGGATTTGAAGGATTCCAAAATTTGGGCCAATGTTGGGCCGGTGTTGGCGTCTTCCGCCATGGAGAGAGATAACCCGGGTGGAGAAGAAACTGGGAGAGGAAGTAGACCGGTGAATGAGGCGAGGACAGAACCTCCGTCAAGCGAAGATCCAAGGAGAATTGGGGGCGAACTGCTGGAAACCGGCGGGATGCGGCGACACGGGGCGTCTACCGACCAAATCTGGTGCGGGACGCTCGGAAAAAGCGCTGCGCGGGTCGGGGTGCACCGGATCGGGGTGGGGTTTTGCGCCGGAAGGGCGTGGTGACGGAAAAACGATGTCGGCGGCCAGTGGAAGGACCGGTGGCTCTGATACCAAGATGTTACATTCCCGGGATTACGAGCGTGTGAACGATTGGTGAAGAGGAAGACCCGGAGGAGGGAGGAAAAGCCTTTCCTCAATCCCTTGGGTGCAATGGTGGATATGCGGAGGAGGAGCTCCTCAGAGGCGGTGCGGCGTCACGGAAGGAGGCGTCGGAAGCGGAGCGAGCGGCGGCTAGGGTTTGGCGGATGCGGAACCCGGGCGAGTGAGGGAAAATACCGAGAGAGGGAGAGAGAGAATCAAGAGAGAGAGAGAGAGTTTTGACTTAATTTCTTCTTACATTCCCAAAACACACAGCCCCACCTATAAAGGGAATAAGAACTGGTTCAACCAAATTACTAAAATGCCCCCCTCATAAGGCTTAAAATATGAGAATCAAAATACTTAAATGAAAATAAAATAACGATGATACGCCGTAACAGTCTAGGCGGCTGTTACGCAAGGCTTGCGGCGTGTGTACGTCTTGCCCTAACGAGGATCAGTAATAAAAATGTGGTTGGCTCTTGTAGTATGGTTAATGGCCTTTATGTGTTCGAGTCCGGCCCAATGCCACCTCCGCGGGCCCTTCATTCTAGTTCACCTCACATTTTGTATTCTTGACACTCATTTTTTATTTTTTCGTGTGCAATGTGTGTACTCCTAACAAATATCGACATGCAACTTTTAATCATGTTTCTATGCATATTGTCATTCCTTTTGTTGTTATTCATACAAATGTAGGCGAACCTTATCTCGTGTCTTCTATTTATGGTTGTACTTGATATACTATATTTTTGATTATTTTTTCACACTACTTGACTATATTTGTTGAAACACAACACTGATGAATTCTCTATTTTTCAAAAATTCTACAAAATGATCTCAAGTCTGTTTAATACCAATATTAAAACCTTGCGCTGCGATAATAACCGTGAATATATAGATTCCTAATTTGAGAAATATCTTGGAGATCATGACATCATTCACCAAATCATTTGTGTTTACTCTCCAGCTCATAATGGTGTTGCGGAGAGTAAACATTGTCATATTTTGGAGGTTACTAATGTTTTTTGTCGATTATGCATCATTCCAAATATTACTAGGGTAATACGATTCTGACTATTGCATATGTTATCAATCGCATGTCTTCTCGTGTTGGCATTCTTCATGTATCCCCTGCACAATTTTCTCCTCGGATGTTTGACTGTGTATGCTTTGTCATATTCATCACCCCCGTCCTACTAAGTTCGACCACCGTATGTTTAAATGTGTCTTCATAGGTTACTCTCCTACTCAAAAAGGGTACAAATGTTTCCATCCTCCTACCAAGAAGCTTTTTGTTACTATAGATGTCACTTTTCGTGAATCCAAGGAGTACTATGATCCCTCACTTCAGGGGGAGTCAATACCTTTGGAAGTTAGCTCTCCTACTATTCGTCGACTTGCTCCACTGTATTCTCTCCCAGTTAATGGCATTTCCCTCCTATTTTGATTCTTTCTAGTACTCCTACCTTGGGGTTTATACCTGATGCACTAAGGGGACCAACACACTGGTTCTTTCCATGCTACCAGAATACCCATCAAACCCTATTCTAGGGCTCCTGATATATTCATTGCTCTCAAGAAAGGTATTAGATCATGTACCCAATATCCTTTATCACATTAAGTTTCTTACGACTCTTTCAATGCTTCCCATAAGACCATTGTGTCTTCCCCTACTTCCATTTCCAAACCCTTATCTTGATAGGATGCTCTTGGAATCCTCAAGTGGTAAGAAGCAATTCTTGAGGAGACATCTCTTGAGAAAAATTGTATATGAGAATTGAGATCTAATGCATCTTCCGCACGAAAAAAAATGTTAGGTGTAAATGAGTGTTCTCTATGAAGCAGAACTCTCAAAGAATTATTGAAAGATGTAAAACGAGGCTGGTGGCAAGATGTTATACTCAAACCTGCGGGATTTACTGTGAAACATTTGTTTGTGGCGAAGATGAACTCTAATAAGGGTTTTATTATCATGTGCTACCTGCAAGAATGAGACCATATGTGAATAATGTGTTTCTCCATGGAACCTAGAAGAAGTTTATATGGCTCTTCTGTCTGTCCTTGCCCCTAAAGGGTCTGAGGAATAAGTTTGCAGGTTAAACAAGGTCATATATAGACTGAAACAGCCTCCAGTATCCTAGAGCTTGATTTGAGATATTCCACAAGGTTATGGTGTCCTTCGGATATACCAAAACAATGTTAAACATACACTGTTCATCAAGCACAAGACGTGTAAATTTATTGTCCTCATTGACTATGTTGATGACATTATTAAAATAGTTGATGATGTTCAAGAGATCAAAATACTGAAACAAAAATTGGTTAGCGAGTTTGAGAATAAGGACCTGAGAAATTGAAGTTGCAAGGTCATCTAAGCATGGAATCTTCATCTCTCTGAGAAAATACACTAAGGAGCTTCTTGAGAAGACATGGATGAGTGAGTGTAGACCTATAAAGACCCCAATCGATGCAAACAACAAATTAGGGAGAGATAATATGAAGGGAATTGAAGACCACCAATTTTCAGAGGTTGGTAAGAAGGATGATATATCTATCGTGCGTGCCCAAGCATGTCTTATGTTGTGGGAGTTATTAGTCAATTCTTGCACTCGAATACTTGCCTAAAGATTGAAGTTTATACAAATGTAAACTGGGTTAGGTCTATTAAAAATCGACAATCTACTTCAGGATATTGTTTTCTGGGTATACCTCCTATATGTCTCATCCCCACCATATGTAAAGGGGATAATTATGAAACACCTCAACTAGTTTAACAACCAATCAGCCGTCCGCCTGGGTCCAGCGATAAGAAGTAAACTAAGAAACAGTATTAAAATTGGTACATAACAGATATAAATGAAAAGAACTGAAATATAAGCTTACAGCGGAAGTTGAATATGGAACTAAGGAGAAAAGTGTAGCTCATCAAGCTAAATTCACAGAGCCACTAGAAAGAAAAAGAACCAAACCGCCGAATATCTGAAATACTACACAATGTCTGGTACATGCACAAATTCTTAAACATTAATATTACAAGAGTCCAGAACATAACAAAAAGGTAGTAAAAGTATAACAACAACTGAAAAGAAGCAAACTATAGGAGCGACTCCAATAGCACGCTCATCCTAGGCGCAGTTTCTCACCTGGGTCCCCTGTAAAAACATGCTCAAACATGAGTCAGCACAGAGGGAGAGTAAGAAAAACTATTCCTCCTGGTGACACTAAAATTGTTTGAAAGAAATTTATACATGCTTTGAAAATAATGTGTGTTATAACAAAACTATATGTTAGCGTACTATGCATGATTTTCTAAAAATAAAATTAGAAAAATAAATGACTGTTCTAATTACTCATAATGAATGAAGATTACTCAAGTTCCGAATAATTTGGTTAAGTAGGAGTTTCTAGGGTTCGGTTTAAACTTGAGTTCTATTTTCACTTATGGTTGCCCTTCAACAAAGTTCTAGGCAGAGTAGCTCCTAACGCGCAATACTAGTCTAACGATCCGAGTCATACTAACGAACTCAAATGTTCTAATGTCTTACGAACACAGACTCGAATTTACTAATCTTCTAAATCGGGATACATCCCCCAAATAATTTGACTCAGAGGGTATACTACAACCCACGAGAAGGATAGTGCGCCTCTATCAAACACGGGAGAAGATCTCTACCGTGCCCACACAACATTTTCTATTTAATGCTACTCTGCTTGTGAACATGTGTGTATGATTAAAACGGTTCACCAACTTGGTTTAAAACGACTAGAAACCACATTTTTAACTTTAATGATTCCTGCTCGTAAATCTATACAAGTGACTATATTGTTCGTATAGTCTAACTGTTTTGTGATGTGTTAAAGTTAAATACAAATTGCATATACTAGCTACACATTAATTGCATTACCAATCTCTATTGATAGTAGAAATTTCATACACGCGTATTGGTTTTACTGAATTATACTGAAAATTACTATACAAGCTATCTGATATGTGTAGCCAGAAAGAATAAGGATTTTTTTACAGCGGTATTACGACTTTCATACACCTGACGCAGCAGCATGATTCCCTCTAACTTATCCTGATAACACAAATTTCACCAACTTGCGTTCATCCACACCTGCGTATCGTTTAAGTTCCAAAATTACTTTGCACACTAGGCTAAACCAATTTCAACATTCTAGGGTTTCATTTAAACATATTCTGACACCCACAAACATGCAAAATTTGAAACTTCCAACTGAGGTTTGATATACCTGAAGAGAAATAATGTGCCGGAGGAAAAGAGAATGTGACCAGAAACTCCGACCTCCACCAGGGTTGTTGATGATAGCACAAAGTTAACCTGAAGTCCTCAAATCTGAGAATGGAGAGAGCGAAACTCGAGTCTTACATTCGGTCGCTCGTTGCAAAAGATCTGGGAGGAAAACCTCCTACACCGTCGACTGAAGAGTTGGTCGGGAGGGAAGGAGTCGGTGGCGTCCTCTTGAAGCGCGGCCAGGAGGAATAAGGGATGGAAAACAATCCTACGCCTCCTAATGCCGCCAAACCAGAATGGGACTTCCGACACTGTCAGCGGAAGGAAACAGCGGGAGAGGAGTCGGCGTTTTTCGCCTTTCACACGACTGGGAAAACCTAAAAAAATTTGGTTTCTCACTATTGCGAGGAGATAAGAGCGGCCCGCACAAACTACGATTATAATAACCGCTGAAGAAGAGCCGCACCCCTTCACTAAAAATTAGTAGGAATTGTATATTTTCTGATTATTACCAAATTGTCATTCCACTCCACTCCGACACTTAGAATTTTTGTTATGCCCTTGCACTACTAATTAATAAGTGTTCAACACATACTCAATAGCTAAAATTAATCCACAAACTAACGGACAAAATTTAACCATACTAAATTCATACCTCGACAAGACATTGTCACGATCAGATTTGCTCGCGATTATACCCTTCAATTAAATTATATTGTCGAGTCTTAGAAAAGAAAGGTGTAAATGTATCACATATTGACATAATCAAAGATATGTATACAAATTCAGTGACAAGGGTGAGGACATCTTGAGGATTAACACGGGAATTCCTTATTACTGTTGGATTACATCAACGTTCAGCTTAAGCCCTTATCTTTTTGCCCTTATCTTAGATGAGCTCACCAGACATATCCAACAAACAATACCTTGGTGTTTATTGTTTGCGGATGATAGCGTTTTGGTTGATGAGACGCGCGATGGTGTAAACTCAAAACTTGAATCTTGGCGAGATACTTTAGAAAAGAAGAATTTTAGGTTGAGCATGGCAAAGATATGGAGCTTAAATTTAGCAGTACAAGAAGGACAGATGACTTCGTTATTAAGTTGGGTGATCAAGATATTTCTCGTAGTGAGTGTTTTAAATATCTTGGATCGATAGTAAAAAAAGATGGAGGTATTGATAAAGATGTGACACAGAATCCAAACGGGTTGGATGAAGTGGATGTAAAAATTTGTGATATGCGGAAAACGGGAAACCAGACGCAGGAACACTCAACCAATCTGAGTCCAAGTAAACCAAATGCAAACAAAAAAGCAAGTATCTTGTACTATCAAAAAAATCTTTATAGGACAAGACATACATGACGAGACATGATTCGCCAATGTATCCGATGGAAGCAGAAAAAAATACAAGGCAAAGAACAAGCCGCGCGGTCTCAAGGAGAAGCCGCCGACACTGCTGAGCCGCCTAGGGAGTCCGCTGAAACTGCCAAGTCGCCAAACCGCAACATAGCTGCGCGGACTGCCCGTTATTCCAATGCTGAGCAAACTCTATACGCTAATCTGCAAGCCGCTTAACCGCAAGGTCGCCTAGCCATCAGAATCAAGCGAACTGTTGTTGCCAAACTGAACAAGTCGCCAGATCGGACAGCTTATTGAACTGGGAAACAAGTTGTAGATGAGAAGACCGCCTGATCGCAAGCCGCGACCTGTTGTTAACCGCTGGTTGCAAACCGCAGAGTCTGCACTGTCCATGACTGAAGTCAGAACCAAGTCTCTGGCTTCTCAGCGCTATCTGCATAACCTGCACAACACAAACCGGTCATACACTTCAAACCGCGCGGATAAAAAACCCTGTACGCAGCAACTACCCAAGTCCACTTACTATTCACTCAGTGTGTTAATTGATGTGACGGGGGGGGGGGGGGGGGGGGGGGGGGTCCTAGCTGATAGGATCACCGCCCTAGCTGATAGGATCACCACTCTATCTCGCGGCGAGCACCGAGGTAACCGCCAAACTGCGAACACAAAACCAGTCCGCCACGACTAGTCCAGACAGCCAATCCGCCAAGGTCGCAAAAGTAATGCCAGACTTGGTCTCCATATAGGCGGACACTACTCCAGTCCGCATACCCCGAGTCCGCATACCCCGAGTCCGCAGCCAAAAGCATACGGTTGACATCTGTCGAACTCGGCGGACAGAGATACCAGTCCGCGCAGACCGCGCAACCTCCCGTACTAAGCCCACATGGACTTGGTCCAGATCCAGACCAAGTCCACACCACCTGCCATCCCTGGTGCGAACAAAGCACCAGCGGAATCAAGGGTCAGTCCACACAAACCGGCAAACACCAGCACCAGTCCGCACAAACCGGCAAACTCTGCGGTTATCACCAACCGCACCACCAGATCAAGACCACGACACACGCCATGCTGATCTCCCGAGCTCCAATCCAGTCCGCAACCCGGACTCAACGAACTCCATACGAGTCCGCACCACGTCGGTCTTGGCGAACTCTGCGGATAGACAACCTATCTGCATGGTTACCTTCTGGGAACACGCTGCCTGCATAGAATTAGCCGATCTGGCTAGCCGCCACTTCTGTCGCACAGACCGCGCGAACAGACCGCCCAGGCCACCAGAGAACAAGCAGACTGCAACACCTTTGCCGACCTGGCTAGCCATCAGTCCTGTCCGCACCGGCCGCGCGAACAGGTCGTCCAGGCCGCCCAGGTCGCCACTTTCACTTCATAATTTTCAACACTCTCTCTTGAAGTGAGAAGTGGAGACCAGCTCCAGCAGTCCCCGTAACCGTCTACATGGCCCCTCCGATAGCGCCTTCGAGAAGATGTCTGTGACATAGTCCTCGCTCTGCATATCAAAAACCATAAGGGATCCCTTCAGCACCTCCCGAAAGGAATAATGCTTCTCTCAGCCTTCTTCTTCAGCTTCGACCTCCACTTGTACGTCACGGGAGAAACACCAACGACCTTGGGCACAAGGTCACAAGCCTCGTTCCCTCTGAGGACAGTCACCTCCTCATCCTTGGCGTTATCCACCTCTTTGACTCCAGTGGTGTCAACACAGCTAGAAGGCTCTCGCTCGACAAGAGGGGCGGCAAAGAAACAAGAGACCGCGCTCACCGCATTTCCTTCGCTATATCGAGCTGGTGGGTTGATGATCCTTTACGACCTCCGAAGAGCCTGATCACGGCTAACCACCTCTGCTGCTCCTTCTGAACCAGCTCCGTTCTCGGGCAAACCTGGAGCATCGTTCCCCTTGCTTCCTGAACAAGAATCCCCTGTCGTGGAACTAGAAGCACCTAGAGCATCGCTCCCCCTGCTTCCTGAACCAAAAGCTTCAACCCTGGAACTAGAAGCACCTGGAGCATCGCTCCCCCTGCCACCTTGGGATCTCCCCAGGATCCAAACCTAGACTCCTCCATTGTTGAACTTGAGGCACTGGTGGAATGATGAAGGTACGCATCGGAAGGCACTAATGAGGGGTCGCCCGAAAATGGCGTTATAAGTGCTAGGAGCGTCCACAATGACGAACTGACAGTTTTTGGACTGTCCCCTCAAAGTGACGTGGAGTCCAACCCCTCCTACCTCCTTCCTTTCCCCCAAAAATCCGAACAGGGGGTCCATCCGAGGCCAACACTCTCCTAGCCTCCACATTCATCTCATCAAAGGTTTTCTTGAAAATCACGTTCACAGAACTCTCATTGTCAACCAGTATCCTGGATACCGTGAAGTTTTCGATGGCTGTCTGGACCACCAAAGCGTCGCAAAACGGATCCTCATGGTTTGGCATATCCCTTGACGAGAAGGTGATCCTCTCCTCGGGGGGTTGGGACTGCGATGTCGAAGCGACACTCCGACGAAACATTGTGTGGAGGCTTCACTTGCGGGTGACCTCGACCCCTACTCTCCGGTGGATCATCCTGATTCCTCCTCGGGCACCTACATCAGCCCAGTCTTCACATTTGTCTTCCTCTCTTGCTCCAGGTAGAACCTCTTCGATCCGCACCTGCTTCTGTTGTGTTGTTGTGGCGAACCCCTCGCTCCCCTCAACTCCAAGAACTCCTTGCATGTGGTCGCTGCGTTACATTCCTCCTGATGAAAGTCACAATAGGGCAACACCGCCCTGCCCCTCTTCTTCCTTCTGGACCATTTCTCTGATCTCTTCCTCTTCCTTGACCAATCTTCATAGCTTGCTATGGTGGGGGTAGGAGAGATCTCGGGCCATATCTCGATCCCGGGGAGGGGGGGGGGGGGGGGGGGGGTTGAACAGTCTCTGCCCTTCGTGATAAATCCCCCACCAGGAATCCCCTGCCTTGACCCTGAACGGTCACTCCTTGCGGCCTCCAGGTCAGTCGGTTGTTCGGCTCGTAGTGACCCCATCCATGCTGCTGTCCCTGGAACCCTTGTCCTCGGGGCTCCTCTTTTCCTTACCGCCTCCTGCTGCTTGTTTCCTCCTTGTTTCCTCCTTGCTCATTCGTCGCCCTCTCCATCAACTCCTCGAAGGAAAGTGGAGGCTCCCGCTTCAGCCTCATACTGAAGAACCCCTGACGAAGCCCGAGTGTGAAGGCTAGCATTAGGGTATACCCTGGCACCTCTTGGACTAGAAGAATCTCCTCCTGGAACCTGCCCATATAATTTTCCAACGTCTCCTCCGCCCCTTGCTTGATCGAAAACAGAAACTTTGCTCCTTTCTTCCTCTTCTTCAATGTCGAGAACCTCAACAGGAAGCCTCGCGAAAATCCTCAAAGCAATATATCGAATTTGAGGGGAGCTGGTGGAACCAGACCCTTACCTTCTCCTTGAATGTGATCGCGAAAAGCCGGCACTTGAAAGCGTCTGACATCTGCCTGATGGAGACAGTGTCTTTGAACCACTGGACGGGGTCGTCCCTACCTGTGTAATAAGACATCTCCGGCTCCCTGAACCCCTCTGGAACTGGAGCCGAGACAACCAACTCACTGAATGGACTTCCTCCCCCTGCAGGGCGAGTCGGCAGGTCGCGCATCATCGGCTCGCCGGGCTAGGAAAAAGCTCTCGCTCTGTGAGATCTCGCTCACTGCCCTCGACCGCCGGCTCCTTCTCGGATCACTTGACCGGGGCGTTCTCGCCTAGTGACGGGGTGCGACCACCAGGACCGAGGGCGTTGAGCACTCGCCATGCGTAGCAAGTGCATGTTGTAGGGTATCCAGGACCTTCCTCTTGAATTCTTCGAACATCCCAACCGTGGCTACTCCCGCTGGGGGGTGGCGAGTCGCCCGGGTCGACACCTTGTCTTTTACCTCCAACCATAGCGCTAAACTCAGGATTTTCTCGTACAGGCTACGGTGCACGCTCACCGCACCAAAAATGTTGAAACCGGAACTCGGTCTCAAAACGAGTTCGTACCCAAGGGGTGTAACCCACACCTACTTCTCCTGAGCTAAGACACTTGACTGGTGGCTAAGAACTAAGGAACAGACCCAGAGCTGTAGCGAGGAGGTCCCGCCACACACTCGGAAGATGGAAGCGAGCTTCCCCTCATAAACCAACATTAGAGCTGGGCACTTTGGAGGGCATTGGAAGTCAACCAAAGATGACCAGAGGAGGAAGCTAAAGAAACAGATCCCCTACAAAGGTGTCCATAAGGGTCTATTTATAGTTTTGCAAGTATGACATGCACATAACGGAATCTCTCATTTTGGTTCTACTATACGCAGCCAAAAGGGTGTCTGCCAACAACGAAACTCCGCTGTTTGGAGAGACTATTAACAGGCCAACAGAGGCATTCTAGTAAAAATATTGTTGGACAAGTGGTTCATGCGACTACTACTCGCTTGGAGCGGCGAGTGTCTGATGAGGTCGGCACTCGCTTCCATCCCGAGGCTGAGGGCGAGTGCGACCTGTATCCTCACTCACCCTCATGCTTTGGCCCTGGGCGAGTACGGGCCTATATGCCCCATTCGCCCTCATGCTAAAGGCGGCTTGATCTTATACGAGTTGGGGAATTCCTTCTCCCCTCGCCCAAATCGACTAGCCTGAGCCTACAACTGCTCACTTTGCCTTGGTATTCCCCTGAGGGACCCACTCAGTGAATACAAGGTTATACAGAGTGAGATCAGGAGAAGAAACACCAAGGTCGTCAACAAACCAACAGAGCCAAATAATATCATCAACAGTGATAGCCATAGACCAAAGCTCAGCCTCAGTGCTGTAACGAGAAACACCAGTTTGTTTCTTGGATTTCCATACAATAAGTGAATAACCCAAGAACAGACAAAAACCAGTGACAGGGTGTCGGTCAACAGGATCACTGGCCCAGGTAGCATCTGAATAAGCACGGGCTGTAGAGAACTACAGCTGGAGAAGAAGAGACCACGAGAAGTTGTCGCCCGAAGATAACGCATGAGTCGAAGCAAGTGACCGTAATGCATAGAGATGGGTGCACTAACGAACTGGCTTAACACATAAACAACATGAGCAATATCTAGCCGAGTAATGCTGAGGTAGACGAGACTCCCAATGAGGTGACGGTAGCGAGTAGAATCAGAGAGTGAAACTTTATCATCCAGACGTAGCTGAAGGTGAAGTTCCATAGGGGTGTCCATTGTGCGAGAGTCAGAGAGAGCAGCTCGAGCTATTAGATCTGATGTATAACATTGCTGAGAGAGGTGAAAACCACGTTCTATAGAACTGACCTCAAGGTCCAAGAAGTAGCTCAGCTGTCCAAGGTCAGTCATCTGAAACTGCTGTTGAAGGTGATGCTCGACGAAGGTCACAAGAGAATGATCATCACAAGTAATAATCATATCATCCATATAAAGTAATAACAAAATCTGACCACGAGAGGAGTAGTGCACAACCAGAGCTGGATCATGTGGACTTGGCTGGAAACTAACGGCTGTAACGGTTGAGATGAAACGTGCAAACCACGCACGGGGTGCCTGCTTGAGCTCATAAAGAGCTCGCCTCAAACTGCAGACAAGGCCTGGAGGAGAGGATAGATCGGGAGGAGGAAGTATGTAAACCTCCTGCTGAAAATCACCATGAAGAAAGACATTCTTCACGTCGAGTTGAGACAGAGACCAATGACAAACAACTGCAACTGCAATAAGAGTCAGAACCGTAGTCATATGCGCGACTGGAGCAAAGGACTCGTCATAATCTCTCTCATGCTCCTGCTGAAAACCATGAGCAACTAGTTGAGCTTTGTACCTCTCCACAGAACCATCGGAACGAGTCTTGACCTTGAAGACCCACATGCAAGTAATAAGAACAACATCATGCGGAAGAGGAACAAGATCCCATGTACGAGTGTGTTCCAGCGCCGCCAACTCAGCAGACATAGCAACCTGTCACTCAGGTATCTGAACAGACTCACGATAAGAAGCTGACTTTAGAGTAGTATAAACAGTAGCAGTAAGGGCGGGTAGGTTCAGTGATAGTGTAGCAAGGCTAAGGAAGTCGGTAAGAAGTTGTTAACGAGGTGGGTTGCGACGCACTTGTGTATCATCCACAGGGCACTTGCTGGACGAGGCATGCACTGAGTCTGGGGGGATTGGAGCTGAGGGAGGAGGACGACGAGTGTAATGATATGGAAGGGGGCGACGAGCGTATCAAAGGGATATATAGGTGGCAGAGGGGAGGAGTGAGAAGATGATGGAGTGGGCTGTGACAATGGGGGAGGTGACAGAGTAGGTTATGACAAGAGGAGGAGGTGGACATACCAGAGGGGAGTATACATGAGGAAGGGAGATGGGAAGAGTGAGAAACTGCACATCAGAGGAAATAACAGATAAGTGTGAGGTCGAGGGAACAAAGGACACAAAGAAAGGGTGAGACTCGTCAAAAGTGACATCACGTGAGATGCGAAGTTGACGCGCAACGGAGAGAACATAACACTGACAGCCAAAAACACGAAGATGAGTGTAACGTGGAGGTCTAGAGTACAAACACTCACTTGGACATTGGCCCTGAAGGAAAGTGGAAGGCTGCAGGTGTACAACCCTATATTCGCTGGGTGGGACCAAGACGCCCCAAGGACCCGGATTGGGGTAGCTTTGGGCTTTAAATTGGATAAGAAAGCGGGCGAGAAGGTTCTCGCCGTACGTAGGCGGGAAGGCTCTCGCCCAGGGGTCGAGTAACACCAGTTCGTCGAGCTCAACTTGTCGAGCTGAGGACGTTATTCGTCAAACGTGAATTCAGCGAGCTGAGCCATCGGCTTAAAGTTATTTTCGTCGAGCGGGAGGGCTCCCGCCCTGGGCAGGCGAAAGGGCTCGCGTCTCTCGTTGGCGGAAGCCTATTCGGCCCTCGATGTTGAGTGATGTTCCCCACTCAACGCCCCTTCAGTCTTTTGGTTCTCGCCTGTGGTAGGCGGGAAGGCTCGCGCTCAGAACGAGCAGGGTTCCCGCAGAGCTCAGTAGGAAGAGCTTCCGCCGGTGGGACCCAAATTTGAAATTACCTAAATACCTTTGGGTCTGCATTTACCTCTTCAGAACAACGGAGTTTGGCTATTGGCAGACCAGCAGGGGCGAGGGTCTGGTATTTGGCCTTTTGACAGACTAATCGGCCACAAACGATTGCATTGTCCTCATCATGCCACGCCAGTAGAGGGTGGCCACCAGCCGACGGTAGGTCGGGTAGGCTCCTAAGTGCCACGCTGTCAGTGTGGAATGAAACTTCTCCAGTAGAGGCGATATCCACGGGGATGACACTGCGAGGACCAGGCGTTCGCGAAAGTAGAGTCTGTCACCCGCTAGTCGGAAGGGGGGGGGGGGAGATGCGCATCTGGAGCACCCAATAGCTCTTCGATTATGAGGTCATAGTGGGGGTCCGCCTGCACCTCCTCCTGGAGGATCGTCGCATCCCGTCATTGGCAAAGGGAGATTCCCGCCAATGTGTTGCCATGCTCACAGAGGGGCAAGGCTGTTGGAACCCTAGTTCTGATTTGGGCAAGGATCAATATTAGGATGATTAGATTGACCCAAAATGTATAGTCATGGGTCATAAGTTTGTTTCCGGGTTTGCTCCTTCAGAAAAATTCCAGAGAAATTCAGATTTGAAGTTCAGAAATTCAGCTCAAAGAAATTCTCCGAGCTCAGTTCAACGAACTCTGAGCTCAGTTTAACGAACTCTGAGCTCAGCTCGAAGAAAGCTGTAAAACTCAGTTCAATGATTATGCAGTTCACATTCTCTGAGCTCAGCTCGACGAACTCCGAGCTGAGCTCAACGAACTCCGAGCTGAGATCGACGAACTCCGAGCCCAGTTTGAAGAAAGCTTTAAAATTCAGTTTGACGATTTCTTTGCAGTATGCAGGCAGAATTATTTACACCTGACCGAATTAATTAAGGCTTAATTAAAGGCGATTACAACTATCAAATTTAATGTTATATATTCTTATAAATATAGTCGTTTGGAGGCTGCATTAATTATGGATTAAATCAGGATTTAATGTTAATTGATTCCCAAAACAATTACCATTCTCGGGAATGATTCAGCCATTGCAGACAGAGTAAATTCAAATGTTTGAATTATGTTCAGACAATATATAGAGATATAGAACTGGGAGGAGAAGAACATCATCACTTTCTAGTTTTTCATCCCACTATGTACAGGGTTGTAACTCCCTTCAAAAGTTAAACTTTTGGTAGCAGAGCACCTGATCAAAAACCCGTGTGTTGGTTTTTGGGCACCTGATCAAAAGTTCAAAAGGGTTGTTAGATCTCCCTTGAAAAAATAGATCTTGTGGTGGCAGGACACAAGATCAAAAACCTGTAGTGGATTACTAGCAGGGTGGTAGAAAAGTGAATGTACCCAGGTTATTGGGGAACCACTATAATCCTTTTGTCATCTGGGTTGCTTGCTTTGCCTTTGTTATTTTATGTGCTGTGATTTTATTTTCCTAATATATATATATATATATATATATATATATATATATATATATATATATATATATATATATACTATTTCAAAAAGATTTATGGTGGTCTGCCAATAGCGTGTCCACAAAAATGGTTAAAAATGCGTACACCATTGGATTTTCGCTTCAAAAAACAAGGGCCGTTGGATCATTAAGAAGAGTGGCCTGCAAATAAAACTATCCTAAAAAATCTCCTCAGTTTCTCTCTCCAAATCCCGATCAACAGCAAAACCCAAAAAAAATGAACAGTGCCCCACCCCCCCTTTCACGGTCTTCTCCACCGCCGGCGGCGGAGCCGCCGGCGGCCTGACCGGCTGCCCCCGGCAGGTTCGCCGGGAGCAGGCGAACCTGCCGGCCGTGATCGCGCGGCGCTCCGGCGGGGCCACCGCCGGCGGTGGCCCTGACCGTGAGGCCCACCAGAGTTCTTCCTCGCGGCCGCCGGCGGAGCCGCCGGCGGCCTGCCCGACACCCACCGGCGGACTCGCCGGCCTCCGGCGAACCCGCCGGTGGGTGCCGGGCAGGGCGCCGGCGGCCGCGAGGAAGAACTTCGGTTCAGCACTGTTCTGAAAAATCAGAACAATGCCGCCGCCGGCCTGCCGCCGCCGGCCTGCCCGGCACCCACCGGCGGGTTCGCCGGAGGCCGGCGAGTCCGCCGGTGGGTGCCGGGCAGGCCGCCGGCGGAGCAACTTCGGTTCAGCACTGTTCTGAAAAATCAGAACAGTGCCGCCGCCGGCCTGCCGCCGCCGGCCTGCCCGGCACCCACCGGCGGGTTCGCCGGAGGCCGGCGAGTCCGCCGGTGGGTGCCGGGCAGGCCGCCGGCGGCTCCGCCGGCGGCCGCGAGGAAGAACTCTGGTGGGCCTCACGGTCAGGGCCACCGCCGGCGGTGGCCCCGCCGGAGCGCCGCGCGATCACGGCCGGCAGGTTCGCCTGCTCCCGGCGAACCTGCCGGGGGCAGCCGGTCAGGCCGCCGGCGGCGGTGGAGAAGACCGTGAAAGGGGGGGGGGGGCGGATTTTCCTTTTTTTTATATAAAAATTAAATTAATATTATAATATATATAATATATTATATAAAATTTAGAAATGTTAATTTAAATTTAAATTGGGCAGGCGGAGCCCGGCGGGGGTTCGGGCGGAGCCTGCCGGGGGTGGTGGGCGGGCGAAGCCCGCCGTCGGCGGCCAGGTACTGTGGCGCGTAGCCATCGGCCGGAGGCCCGTGCCTGTCACTCGTGTATATATATATATATATATATATATATATATATATATATATATATATATATATATATATATATTTCAAGTGTAAAGTTAAGATCTATCTCATATCTTTCAATTGGTATCAAAGCAGATTTCTTTAATTGTACAGGCTAACACCTGAACCAAAACGATCTGATAGATCATATTTTACTTTAGAGTTTATCATGCCACAAAATGAAGAATTTTCAAGCATCAGACCGCCTATGTGCAATCTAAATAAGCTTGCACTATTGAAGACAAAGATTAGACTTTTTATGAATTCTATTGATGAAGCCATTTACAACTCCATTTTGACAGGTCCTTATCAACCGTTGGAAACAACAAGCATCAATGTTGTTTCACCACCTCAATGGACAGAAGCCCAGAAAAGGCTAAAGATTGCTGATGCATAAGCAATGAACATTCTTGCACAATCAATGTCTGATGACATTTTTCAGTAAATTGTTGAATGTTCATCAGCAAAAGATATTTGGGACTCTCTCACAACAATGGTTGCTGGATCAGCTAAAGAAAGAAACTTTGAAGCTGAAACTTGGAGTGACTTTGAAGCTTCATCTTGTACAACTGAAGATGAAGAGTCAAGAACAAGAGTATTTTGCATAATGGAAATAAATGCATCTTGTAGCAACTCCGATGAAGAATCAGAATGTGAATCAGAAGAGGATCAGGTAATCTCTTCCTTTGGTTTCTCTTCAGAACATTTTAAAGAAGATTTTAAAACCCTATGTAAAGATTTAATTCAATCTGAGAAGGAAATAAAACTTCTCAGAGAGAAGTAAATAATTTATCTTCTGAAAATATAAAATTCAAAGAAGATTTAAAAAATACTTCTGAACAAATAGGCTCATTAGAATCAGTTAAAGACAAAGAAAAGCTAATAGATTTAGACAAAATAACTGAAGTTTTACCAAATCAAACTAAAAATCTTCAGAAAATTTTTATTTAATATAATTCGTCGAACCAAGCTTGACGAAAACAACACCATTCGTCGAACAAAGCTCGACGAACTATGCACAAAGATTTTGATCTTAACTGGTCAGGAATTTATGATCAACGAAATAAATATGATTCGTCGAACAGAGGTCGACGAAAGTGGAACAGAGAAAACAATTTTTATTATTCTCTGATCAAAGATCGACGAAACCACTACCATTCGTCGAACTGTCGTCGAACTCAGTTCGAAATTACCTTAATTTGTCGAACTCAAAATTTCAGAACAAAAATTTTTGTTCTTTTCGGAATTATAATCAAACTCAAAATTTTACAAATCCTTTTACCCAGTGGTTCATCCCTTCTAGGAAATTTTTTTCACTAGGTTATAAAAATCAACCTGAGTGTTCTTTTATTTTTAATTATTATAAAATAGAACCAGTACCCAAGGTAATCTGGGTCCAGAACTCCTAACATCTCTCTTCAGGAAAAGACTTATCTTACCACAAAGGAACAATGGTATTTGATAGTAATCAAAAGCTATAGTCTCAGTCAATATAGAGGATACAGTAGTATCTGTATAGGGGGAGATTGTTTAGAAGGCTACAACAGTAGGGGGAGATTATTTATTCTATATATAAGGGGAAATTGCTTGAAAGGATGCAACAATAACTTTATTTTATTTATTTTATTTCTCAAAGAACCCTTGTACATCTGCTGAAAAATTTATAATTCAGGCAGATTATTTTGCATTGTATTTTATTTGTTTTGTGTAAATAATGTCCTCACCCAAATAGGGGGAGATGGTTGGAATCCTAGTTCTGATTTGGGCAAGGATCACTATTATGATGATTAGATTGACCCAAAATGTATAGTCATGGGTCATAGGTTTGTTTCCAGGTTTGCTCCTTCAGAAAAATTTCAGAGAAATTCAGATTTGAAGTTCAGAAATTCAGTTCAAAGAAATTCTGCGAGCTCAGTTCAATGAACTCTGAGCTCAATTCAACGAACTCTGAGCTCTGCTCAAAGAAAGCTGTAAAACTCAGTTCAATGATTATGCAGTTCACATTCTCTGAGCTCAGCTCGACGAACTCCGAGCTGAGCTCAACGAACTCCAAGCTGAGATCAACGAACTCCGAGCCCAGTTTGAAGAAAGCTTTAAAATTCAGTTTGACGATTTCTTTGCAGTATGCAGGCAGAATTATTTACATCTGCCCGAATTAATTAAGGCTTAATTAAAGGCAATTACAACTATCAGATTTAATGTTATATATTCTTATAAATATAGTTGTTTGGAGGCTGCATTAATTATGAATTAAATCAGAATTTAATGCTAATTGATTCCCAAAACAATTATCATTCTCGGGAATGATTCAACAATTGCAGACAAGGTAAATTCAAATGTTTGAATTATGTTCAGACAATATATAGAGATATAGAACTGGGAGGAGAAGATGAAGCAGTGATGGAAAGAAAGATAAAGACAAAGAAAAGAGTTTCTCCATCAAGCCTTTCTTCCAGGAAACAATATTCATTCTGATATCAAAGCTTACAATCTCTCAGATACATATACTGGAAGGAGAACTTTTCATTCAAAGCCTACACCCTGAAGGCAAAACAACCCGTTACCTGATCATCAACTATACTCAACTCAGGGGGAGCTTTCTGCTTCAACATCAACATCCACTAGTCTTCTCTCAAATCTTTGACAGAGAAGAACATCATCACTTTCTAGTTTTTCATCTCACTGTGTACAGGGTTATAACTCCCTTCAAAAGTGAAACTCTTGGTGGCAGGGCACCTGATCAAAACCTGTGTGTTGGTTTTTGGGCACATGATCAAAAGCTCAAAAGGGTTGCTAGATCTCACTTAAAAAATAAATCTTGTGGTGGCAGGGCACCTGATCAAAAACCTGTAGTGGATTCCTACCAGGGTGGTAGAAGAGTGGATGTACCCAGGTTATTGGGGAACCACTATAATCCTTGTGTCATCTGGGTTGCTTGTTTTGCCTTCGTTATTTTATGTGCTGTGATTTTCTTTTCCTAATATATACATATATATATTTCTAGTGTAAAGTTAAGATCTATCCCCTATATTTCAAAGGCCTCTGAGGCCGTGTTCGTCCACCCGGTCTTGTACTCGATAGAGAATTGATAGTCCAAGAGTTTGGTTATCCAGAGCTGTTGGGTCGGGGTGGAGACCTTTTGGCACCATAGGTGCTTCAAGCTGCGGTGGTCGGTTCTGACGGTGAAAAGACGGCCAATTAGATACGAGCATCAATGTTGAACTGCTAACTCCAATGCTCGTAGCTCGCTGTCACAGGCGAAAGACACCTTTCTTCGGTCGGTGAAGGCCTTGTTGTAGTAAGCGATGAGACGACCCTTCTGCATGAGGGCAACGCCAACCCTTTTCCCTGAGGCGTCACACTCCATGACAAATGGCTGGGAAAAATCAGGAATGCTCTGGACTGGTGTCGCTACGAGAGCGCGCTGCAAGCTGTAGAAGGCCTCTTGGGCAGCCGCATTCCACCGGAAAAGCACCTCCTTAAGGAGGTCAGTCAGTCGCCGTGCCAAAGCCCCGTAGCCGCAGATTAAACGACGGTAATAGCCGGTGAGACCCAAGAATCTGCGCACGACCCGACAGCTCGCCGATGTCGGACAATGCAGGACAACATCGATCTTTCGCGGGTCCATGGCGAGCCCCTCGGCAGAAATGATATAACCCAAGTACTCGACCTAAGGCTGGCCGAAGGTACACTTCTTCTGGTGGGCCACGAGCTGGTGAGCAGCGAGGAGACAGAGGACGGTGACGAAATGGGTCAGGTGGAGCTGTCAAGATGAACTGTAAACCAAATATCGTCAAAGAAAACCAGGACAAACTTACGCAAATGAGGGTGGAACACGCTGTAAACCAAAATATCGTCAATACAAATCAGGACAAACTAATGCAAATGAGCGGAACACGTCGTTCATGGTGGACTGGAAGGTGGTCGGGGCGTTCGTCAGGCCGAACGGCATGACGAGAAAGTCGTAGTGGCCATCATGTGTAGGGAAGGCCGTCTTTGACACGTCCTCTGCTCGCACGCGGATCTGGTGGTAACCCGAGTGCAAGTCCAGCTTGGCGAAATACGTAGTATCGCGCAGTTAGTACAACTCCTGAATGATGGGAATGGGGTACTTATCAGGCACGGTGAGCTTGTTCAGCTCTCTGTAGTCGAGTCAAAATCGTCAACTGTCATCCTTCTTCCGCACCAGTAGCATGGGGATGAGAAGGGGCTGGCACTCGGCTAGATGATGCCTGTCATGAGCATCTCAGCCACCATTGCCTCCATAATGTTCTTCTGGTCATGACCGTACCGGTAAGGGCGGACGGAGACTGTAGCCACGTCGGGCTTCAGGGTGATGTTGTGGTCAGAAGCGCGCGGTGGAGGTAACCCGTGCGGTATGGTGAAAACCATCGGATCATCGTCCAGTAGCCGCTGGACATCTGAATGTACAGGAGGTGGTACCGATTCAGATCCCAGCTCCATGTGCAACAGGAGGACGCTGAAATCCGATTCGGTCGTGCGGAGAATGGAGCGAAGGTCGGCTGGTGAACGAGCCAAAGATGAGTCTCCTGGAAGGTGATGGATGGATCGCGCCCGACGCCTCAAAGTCAAACGTGAGACGCCCCCAATTGTGCTTGCAGTTCCCAAGCATGCGCAACCAGTACAAGCCCAATATCGCATCCAACCAGTCAAAGTCAAAGACAGAAATCCGCAGAGCCCAAGTACGTACCAATCGAAAATTGCAGGTCGACGCATCACTCCGCAGTGCGGGAACGGTGTCCATCTCGAAGGGAGACATGAAAGTCGGGGGCTGAAGTCACTGGAAGGTGGAGTGTCGCCACAAGGTCCTGAGAGATGAAATTGTGACTGGCGTCGCTATCGATCATAAGGACCATTGTCGACTACTACAAGGTGGCTGTGAGCTTAATGTTGCACAACCCGGTGATGCGACACACCGAGTAGCAAGAGACCTTCAACCGATGGAAGGTGGTGAGTCGTATTGGGCTCCTCCTAGTCGAGCTCAAGGGCCTCAAAGTCGGTCATCACAATCTCCTCCTCTTCGCCACCAAGAGCATCTAGAAGTCTCTATTGGGACATTCATGGTTCTGTGAGTACGGGCCCTTGCAGTGGAAACAGAGGCCCTTACCATGAAGTTCAAGGTACTCCTGATGAGAGATCTGATGGGGGGAGGGAGGGTCGAGCCTGTGGGGGTGGCGACTGGGTCGGTGGGCGGTCAGATGCAGGCAAAACATTTGAGGTTGGCTGACCCATTGGAGGCGGCGGCTGGGGGGCGGCCGGGCGAGAGGATTTCGGGGCAGGGGGTGTGAACGAGCGGCTGGGTAAGAGGCGGCGGTGGCAAAGTCGGCCTCCACGAAACTCGCCTGCTCCATTACACGGGACAGGGTGGTGGGGTGGTGGACCCGAAGACGGTTACGAATGAACGGCGCAACCCGGCGAGAAACGTGCCCAAGTAATGGTCGAGCGATAAGTCAGGCACGTGCGTGACCACCTCGATGAAGTCGTCGATGTAAGCATCAACGGAGTCTGCTTGGCGGGCAGTGCCTAGGCGTTCATAGGGGTTGCAGACGTGGTGGTTGCTATAACGACTAATCAGCTCGTCTTTGAGGAGCGGCCAGGATAAGGTCGGTGACGACTGACGGAGCCAACAAACCCAATGAAGGGTTGAGCCCTCCATGTAGATGGTGGCGAGATGAATCGTTTGAGTCGCAGGCATTCCCTGGATTTCAAAGTAGTTCTTGGCCTGTGTGAGCCAACCCAGGGGATCGGTCCCGTCAAAGACCGGCAATTTAATGCGGGGGAAAGCGTCGATTGCAAGCTCGTAGAGAGGATGCACGCCCGCCAGAGGATCACTAGGACTGTTGGCTGACGTCATGGTGGCGAGCGGTGGGGTCAGTGGAGCAGCCGAGGACGGTGGATGGGAGGCGGGGAGGGCATGGATGTCGCGGACGGCTACCTGGAAGTCCGACAGGGTCGTATCAACCCGGTCGAGGCGGTTGGAGAGCACTGCGGTGGCGGCGTCCGGATCGGAGTCACATGCAATGTTGCAGGTGATGCGCATATGTCGGGGAACGTCAGAAGGGGCCAAGGAAACACTGATAGGCGACGCGGAAGCAAAGGCGGCGCCAGCAGAGAGTACCGGAGGCGCGATGCGGGATGGACGGCGGCGCGCGAGCTGCAGTCAGATCAGTTGATAGCGAAGAGATGTCATGGGTGAGCGGGACAGGGCGACGACGTTATGCAATAGCGAGAGGGAAATCAGGATGGGGGAGACAGAATGCGGCTAGGGCAACAGGGGGGAAACCGCTGGGTCAGTATTCTCCCCTCTTTAATTTCTAATTGTAATAATTTCAGGCACACCAAAACAAGTCCACACATCTCCCTTATATAGGAGGAGACCAAATAGACAGATCGGCTGTACAAAACATAAAATAGAATGCGAAAGATAATCAGGTGTGAGGCTCGCCAAGTGCTGCTCGAGGCTCATGTAGTCTATGTTCCTCGCGTGCGCCTAGTATAAATGTGTGCGAAGCGCATTCCTTTGACCGGATCCTCCCCGCTCGTATCATAGTACCTACCGTTGGCGGTATCATTTAATTTTGGGACGAGCACCGAAATGCATTCAAATGAAAATACTGGCGGGAGCAAAGAAACAAACATGTAAATAAGTTAGTGCTGCGCGCTAACACATACCTAAAATAAAGAATGCCTAAAATAAAGAATACCTAAAATTAAGAAATACGTTTATCATGTCTGCTCGAGCGGCGCACCAAAATATTTCCTTAAAGGATATGTTAGTTTGTGGATCGCGCGGCGGTAGGACTTACCGCCGATGGTAACTCGCAGAGTCTGTTTAAAGACTGGTTGTCTCCTTGCACAAGTACAAAGAGAGCACATATAGTTCCAACACTCCGAATTATTTCCAGAGCCTTGTCCCTGAACTCCAGAGCACTCCCTTGGGCAAATACGAAGATAAAAAGGAGAACTTGAAGGAGAAGCGCATCAACGATAATTCTACGAAGAGACTGAACGTATCAACAACGACGATTTTTCTCTTTCCTTTGTCTTCACCTTCAGAAATTCTATATAAGGAGTTCTACTAACTTGTCGTTAGCAGAAGTATTTCATAACATTGCAAAATTATTACATCGTGCTTAATTAAACAAGCACAATATAAAGCATAATCAAAAGGAAGTTCACCATTATTATCATTTAATTAGGTTATAAAAGCTAAATTTGATCTTAAATAACCCCATCAAATGATATGAAAACCCGAAAGTTGATTAAATAACAAATAAATAATTATCACCCGATCATAGATTTACGAATTTGGGGTAGCTCAGAGAAACAGAATGGAGTGATAAACAAAAGCTTTCCCTTTTCTTTAGCCAAGCTTAAAGTTGAAGGTGGCATAGATTTTAAGGAGTTTTGGCTGATACTAGAAAATGCTTTAGATTTAAAGCTATTTCAAATGTTAATCAATACTAACCCTCTAAGCAGTGTTTCATCAAAGTCAAGTACCTCAAAGCCATCCCTTTACTTTATCTAAATGCTAAACCTCACATTAGAGGTCCTTGAAAAGCTACTAATTTATGAATCCAAGTTGACTTCTAAATGTTGTTCTTGTAGCTCTCCTCTTGTTGCAAATGTTTACCACCTCTTATGTCTTGGAGATATCTGGTAATTCTTTGAAATTCCTTTTGGCATTACTCATCACATTTGCACTTCACCGATAAATAAGGTTACTATTTGGCATGATTTTACTAATCACTTTTGTAAAAATAATAAATAGATGATTTTTCCCAACCCTCTTTCGTAGTAAACTAGCTTAACGTGCATGGGATCCCACGTGCACAATATCCAACCGACAACCTCAGTCCTTTACTCGTCTCAAGCATTCCCCGTACGCGGTGTGCCACGACATATGTTCAATCGTATGATAAGTTTCTACCATATGATACTGATTTTGTTGTGGACTCCAAATCTATACATATCTAGACTTTGCTCCTCAAAATTCATCCAACAATTCATTAATGATGCCAAACCTAAAATTTTCAATTTTTGATTATAAGAACAAAGATACTACTACAAATGTCTGAAAGGAGTTGGTGTAGAAGGACACATAGTGTTTATGAAGCCAACCATACAGGAGAAGTTTTGCTTCACAATAAAAAGAAGCATTAGTTTCATGCTAGCTTCTCAGTGTCTATTTTGGAAGGATATTCAGAAAAAAGACAGACACTGAAGTCCAAATTGCCTGGAGCTCGTGCTTCCACCAAAACCGCGCCCGGCACTGAGAAGCTCCTTCAAACGAAATTTTACACAGGAATTACTTTTCCTACCAAATTCCTACAGAAAATATCCCAAAGTTGGAACTTTAGTACAGATCACAGTAGCCACTTTCACCTGGAGCCAAATTTTACATTCAGATATGATGCAGCTTATTTGCTCATAGAGCTGACTGCTCCTGATTTGCTCAAATTCTCCAGAATATGAATTGCTAGTATGGCTGATAGTGTTGGATTGGGACTTATAAGTAAAAACAATCAGATATGATACAGAATAAGAAACCCTAAACCCAGATCCACCCCTCATCCGAATCAAACCCTTCCAAATTAAAGAACAAATCTACTACTCTCACCTGTTTCACTTGAAATCAATAAATCCCGCAAGTCAAAAGCCAAATTATAACAATATAACCAAAATCTTACCCGGCAAAATGAACCACTGCAACCAGAGAACATCACCTGCCACGGCAAATAGGCACTATCAAAACCCGAACTTGGCGGTCAAAGCCTGAAATTTAGCAGCACACAAACGGTATAGACTTCAAACACAGGCTTTTTTAGAGGAACTTGAAGGAAAACCGGGACAGAAAATATAGAATATGTATTTTGGATATGAAGACATGCTCCCAACCGAATATCTAACATTGAGGGCAGATCAAGGGCATTCAGAGAGATTCAACAGCCCAATTTCTAAAGTGAACAGCAGGGTGGAGCAGATCCAGACCCACTTTTATCAGCAGAAAAATTAAATTACCTTCTCCGAAGATCCACACATGACCCTTTGTCTGTCTCTCTCTCTCTCTCTCTCTCTCTCTCTCTCTCTCTCTCTCTCTCTCTCCTCTCTCTCTCTCCCCTCCCTCTCTCTCTCCCCCACTCACTCTCTTCTCTCTCTTAAGCTTTGCGATTCTTCTTAATTAACGTTTGCGGTTTGCGCTTGACGCCTAACTTGTTACAGTTTCCTTTCACATTCCTGTATAATTAATGCGTTACGTTTACTGCTAACAGCGAGACAAAGAATGGGTTTTGTTTGTAGCATTTTGGAACTATTCAGAAATGATGAAGTGCGTGCACTCAACTGGGCTCGATCCCAGCTTGTAGCAATTCCATGGCCAGATTGTTGCGTGCACAGAAAAAGTGCTGAAATTTTAACTTTTCAGGAACAGAGTGCGACCAGATTACTCAACATTTTTTTGGGCCTTGTTATTAGTGCTGCTTATTTTCGCTATTAGCACTCGTCGATATTAGCAAGTATTGTTTTAACTGATTGTCTATCCGCAAGCAATTTTTTATTAGCACTGCATTTTTCATTATCCACAAACAACATTTATAACATTTTATTTGTCTAAAATATAACTAAAATATTATAGAAAAATACATAAAATTGATGTTTTTTTATGTGTTGAATAATTATTTCATTCTTAATTTAGAGTTGTTTGAGTAAGTGGTGACATTGGAAGATAAATATAAAATAACTTTCTTGAATTGAGCTCTCTTCCTATAGTTGGAACCAAGCACAAAACGACATTTTAGTATTAATAGCTTCCAATAAAGAAAATTTAAACTATAAAAAATTGTTTTGAGTTTTTGAAAAGTTGGCCCAAGAAAATAAAAACTAAAATAAACATAATCTTATATTTCATTTAAAATTATGTATGATGTGGTTCCCCTAGTTAGATTTGGTTGGACCATGAATTTATTTAAGCACAACAACGATACACGCCCGCATGTGCGCCCCCCGCAGCACGGCCGCCGCCGTCGACTTTGAACACTACGACCAGATTGTTGCGGGCACGGAAAAAGTGCTGAAAATTTGACTTTCCAGGAACAGTGTGCGGCCAGATTACTTAATAGGGGGATTGCTATTAGCACCACTAAAATATTCATTTGCATGTTTTGTGGACTGATGGAGATGGATTGTCATAATAGCTTGAGAGTGCGCCAAGAGTCACACAATCAAAGTAGAGATTAGGAGCTAGAGATGTTTTAGTGTGGAAAACCTGAGAGTGGTGAAAAATCACATGTCCAGATCTATATCAGTCAAATTGCACTACATGTTGGAGTATTACAAGTAGAAGAATGTGACATGGTGATAGGTCACTGCTCGTCAGAGGGGGTGAGAGAAGAATGAGAAGGGGAAAATCTACAAGTCCCCAAGGAGGAATCTCCAAAGAAGAATGAGATCTTCAAAGGAGTCTTCGAGCGCCAAAGGAGAACTCCGAAGATTTTCGAATGAGCTCTCTCAGCCAATTAAGCATGGAACATGTATAGGAATAGAAAATTTTTATTTGTAGCAAGCCAAATTTGTATTTGGAAGAGAATGAGTATATGCCCTCTTACTTTGCATAGAAGATACTGTGAAAATTTTCAAGGAAGTCGAGAAAGATCGCAAGAATACTCAACGAAAATCAAGTCAAGTAGAAATCAACAATAATAGAAGTACAAGAGTCTCAATTTGAAATTATCTTCTTTTTTACAGGATGAGGTATACATTACGAGACAGCAACTGCGTGATCTCGAATTGGGTTACTCGAGGCTGACCGACGAGCTGAGACGAGGAACGGGAGACGAGATGACCTCCACCGAGCCTTTCATTGACCGCATTGAGGAGAACATGCACCTCGTGCATCGGGATCTCGAGATAGTCCGGGAGTTCAATAACTTTCGCTGACCACCAGGTACGGGGGCGCGAGGCCGGGGAAGATGGAAATAGCTCTCGTTCTGAGCCTACCGGTGCTCGCCCTCCAGTCCCCCACGGTCTGGCCCTTGCCACTATTGATTTTTTATTTTACTACGCTTGGGAACATTCCCAGAACTGGTTTATGTAATAATTTATGTAGTAATTGATGTAATAATTGGCGTGTCCGTTTCAAGCGGGTGCCGAATCTTAAATCACCGGGTCAATATTTTGCGATTCAAATTCTTACTCAGCTCGCTCGATGGTAGGATAAGTAGTAATTGATGTAATAATTGACGTGTCTGTTTCAGCTCGCTCGATGGTAGGGGTGAGATTGTTATTAGCACTACTAAAATAGCCATTTGCATGTTCCGTGGACTGGTCGATATGGATTGTCATAGCTCGAGAGCGAGCCGACAACAGTACACAGTGTAGAGACCATAAGCTAGAGATTTTTTAGTGCGGAAAATCTGAAAGTGGTGAAAAATTACATGTACGGATCTGCATCAATCAAATTGTATTATATCTTGCAGTATTACAAGTAGAAGAATGTGACATGGTGATAGGTCACTGCTCGTCAGAGGGGGTGAGAGAAGAAGGAGAAGGGGAAAATCTACAAGTCCCCGAGGAGGAATCTCCAAAGAAGAATGAGATCTTCAAAGGAGTCTTCGAGCGTCAAAGGAGAACTCCGAAGGTTTTTCAAAGGAGCTCTCTCAGCCAATTAAGCATGAAACATGTATAGGAATAAAAAAATTTAATTGTAACAAGCCAAATTTGTCTTTGGAAGAGAATGAGTATATGCCCTCTTACTTTGCATCGAAGATACTGTGAAAATTTTCAAGGAAGTCGAGAAAGGTCGCAAGAATACTCAACGAAAATCAAGTCAAGTAAAAATCAGCAACAATAGAAGTAAAAGAATCTCAATTTGAAATTAACTTCTTCTTTACAAGGAAAGGTATACATTACGAGACAGCGACTGTGTGATCTCAAACTGGGTTACTCGAGGCTGACCGACGAGCTGAGGCGAGGAACGGGAGACGAGATGACCTCCCTCGGGCCTCTCATCGACCGCATTGAGGAGAACATGCACCTCGTGCATCAGGATCTCGAGACAGTCTGCGAGTTCAAAAACTTTCACTGACCACCGGGTACAGGGGCGCGAGGCCGGGGAAGATGGAAATAGCTCCCGTTTTGAGCCAACTTGTGCTCTCCCTCCAGTCCCCCACGATCTGGCCCCTGTCACTGTTGATTTTTCACTTTACTACACTTGGGAACATTCCCAGAACTGGTTTATGTAATAATTTATGTAGTAATTGATGTAATAATTGGCGTGTTCGTTTCACGCGGGTGCCGAATCTTAAATCACCGGGTCAATATTTTGCGATTCGAATTCTTGCTTAGCTCGCTCGATGGTAGGATAGGTCTTAGATGTCACAACCCGCATTTTCTCTGAATTTAAACGAATATCAGAGTAAAAGAAAACACGCACCGTGATGACACACCATGTAGGGGATAACTGCAGACGTTCAGGCAAACTCCAATCCTAAAACAATTTATGAAAATACCAAATTTTAATGTGAACAAAGTATGTTTTAAGTTAAGTTTTGGATGGTCGTATCACTCGCCTCAGTGGATCAACTAGTCAACGACTGAAAATATAGGTTTATGCTGTGGAAAATTATCTTGTTTACATTATTTGACATCCTACATGAGCAAAAACATCCTACATGAGCAAAAACATTCATATAAGACAACTCATGTTATGCACGACTCTAGATTTAGTATAAGCATAGAAATAGTTTGTATGCTAGTTAAAATATAGTCTCTTTAGCTTTAAAAGATGACATGTATGAGGTAGTGAAAATGATACTGTTATAATTTAAAATATCTAACAAGCAACCTAGCATAAAATCTTCCCAGAGAACAAGTAATTCAAATAAGTCATAAAGGAAAGGACTTAACAGCTAGCAAGTACTTAACATTAAACAAATATCCAGTGGGAGTCAACAACCTGACATGAACCCACTAAAGGATGTGTATGTCTGAACTAAAAGAAAACAACAGCAACTACCTCACAGTCGGTGAGAAAACGACAGCTGCGGAGCACCAGCCAAAAACAAGCCGAGTCGCTCAACCGACTACTTCTCCAAACCTGAGGCATTCAAAGAAAGAACACCTCAGCAATAATGAAAATACAAGCGAAGATCAAAGATCAAAAGGTTAGCAATAAATAACAAGGAATAAAGGGCTACCAACCCAAACATAAAGAACCTGTCAAATTTCAGCAATTAATCATATGACAATGATAAAATATTTACTTATTGAACTCAAAAGTAAGAAAGTTGCACCAAGTGCGAAATGAAGTCATGTTTCGAAAATATCTGCAAAAGTAAGCAGAATAACATATACATGTATAAAACGAGGAAATAGACTTAACAACTCAACTAATGTGAATCATTAACACTGCTAAGAAATGGTCCTGAGTCGATGGCCACATTGTCCAACCCGAACTTACAGACCCAAAATATTTCGAGAAGGTACTGTGGTGGGTGCAACATTGTCCAACACAACCAGACAGTCCAAATGTCTCAATAAGACACTAAGGTGGTGGCCTCAATGTCCAACTCAACCCATCAATCCAAACATATAAACAAGTACTGTGGTGATGGCCACTTTGTCCAACTTAACCCCACAGTCCAAAAAAAGATAACTTTAGCAGTATAATGATTCACAATTTGGCAGTAAATTGGAGGTCATGTATCCACTGTCAACCAAAAGCCATACTTAACAACCATAAACACTCAAGTAACAAATCACTTCAAGTCATACTTGTCGAATTCAACTTAATTTGGCGAGAAATTCTAAGTCCTGCCTGATTCGTCGAGTATACACAACGAATGCAGTAGATACACGACATCACATTGAGTATATTCAACACACTCAACACCATACTAAGTTCAGGAAAAAGCATCGAGTACACTCGACGCCGCGTTGAGTGTATTCAACGCACTCAGTGTCATACTAAGCCCAGGGAAAAGCGTCGAGTACACTCGACGCCGCGTTGAGTGTATTCAACGCACTCAGCACCAACCAGCTAACTCAACGATTCTGCCTTCAGTCGACATCGCGTCGAGTTCACTCAACGCCGCGTCGAGTTCATTCTGCACACTTAACGCTTTTTCTCTCCACGCCAACTCTTCACTCAACGCTGCGTTGAGTGTATTCAGCACACTCAATGCTTTTTGCTTAGCCCCTCAGACCACTCAACGCCGCATTGAGTGTATGCAGCACACTCAATGATTTTTACTTAGCCTCTCAGCCACTCAATGTCTTTTTTACTTAGCCTCTCAGCCACTCAATGCTGTGTTGAGTGTATCAAGCACACTCAATATTTTTTTACTTAGCCTCTCAGCCCACTCAATGCTGCGTTGAGTGTATCAAGCACACTCAATGTTTTTTACTTAGCCTCACAGCTCACTCAAGGCTGCGTTGATTGTATCAAGCACACTCAACGCTTTTTTTACTTAGCCTCTCAGCCCACTCAACGTTGTGTTGAGTGTATCAAGCACACTCAATGCTTTTTACTTAACCTCTCAGCCACTCAACGCCCAGCCTTCTATAATAATCCTGACTTAGACTAATAGCTGCATAAGGCGACGAAATTACTCATACTAACAGGAGACGGCGAATCTTACTCATACTAATAAGAAGTAAAGGATAAGCAAGGGGAAAACTGCCACTTACCTCAAATTTCGCCGAACTCCGGCAACACTAGCAACCCTTATCACGGATCGGGCCGTAAAAACACCTAAGCAGCAATTTCTGAAACTTTTCGAGAGGAGAGAAGGTCAAAACTGCATACCTTAATTTTTAAAAATCCAAGAAAGCAAAATTACTTAACACCAAGGCGTAGATCTCGGCGAGAGCTTTCCGGATCTACTCTCCGATGACGATTCCGTGCACCAGAGCTCCTACAAGTGGTGGCTGAAAGCCTTGCAAAACCCGCCGCCCTCTTTCTTCCGCACTCTCTATCTGATAGCTTGGGGAAGACGATGAATAGTACTCGGTCTAAAACATTGTCTATATAATATGATATTATATATAATATATTATAATATAACATATAATTATTATCATATGAAAAATCATCATATCATAAAACATACACATGATATAATATAATATTATAATACAATATACTTATTAATAATGAAACATTCAGATAGCACAAAAACTCGAATCCACTCGGATTTCTACGAAATTCGCATCGAAATTAAATATCGATGATACGAATCCAACGACGAAGTCGAATTTAAGATTTGACAAACCAAACTTGGGTAAAAACTCCTCTGAAGTTCACAACACCTAATATCCAAAAAAAGGCTCTGCCGTGTTCCAAAATGAACCCCGACACGTAAGGAAATATCAAAACTCACAAGAAATTAGCCATGCTAATATTCTAAGCCAAAACATCGGATACCAAATGAGCAAAATCCACTCTACAGCAACGGTACCCGTCAACTACGCGTCAATGTAACACCCTGACGTCAAAAATACGCCCCTAGAGGAATTAAAATAAACATTGGAAAATCTGGAGCGTTACAATCACTCCCCCTAAAAGAAAGTTTCGTCCCAAAACTTTACGCATAAAATATTCCACTATAGAAGGGAAAAAATAATCAAAGATTATAGAATAGAAACACATACCAAAAGAAACTAGGAGAACATATGAGGATGAGCCTCCCTCATAGCTGTCTCTAACTCCCAAGTCGCGCTCTTCACGTCTTGGTTTCGCCACAAAATTTTAACTATGGGGATGGTCTTCTTTCACAACACCCGATCTTGAGTATCCAGAATGCGAACATGTACCTCAACATAAGAAAGATTAGACTCCAACTAGGACACAAAATCAAGAACTTGCTGGTCGCTAAGCACACATTTCCGCAACTGGCTCACGTGAAACACATCGTGCACCCCAAAAAAACTTGCAGGCAAATCCAGCTTGTAGGTTGACACTTTAATGCGTTCAACAACCTGAAAAGATCCCACATAGCTAGGATCCAACTTGTGGTCCTTTCCAAATCTCTTTACACCAGACATCAGAGAAACCTTGAGAAACATCATATCCCCAACAGGAAATTCCAGATCAATCCTATGCCGATTGACTTTTTTTTCGTAATGTTCCCGAGCTATACGAAGCTTCTCTCGAATATGCATCACAGAAGTACTCATCTCTTCCAATGTTTCTGGACCCAACAACGGTCGTTCACCAACTTCAGCCCAAACCAAGGGAGTTCTGCAACGTCTCCCATACAAAGCCTCAAACGGGATCATCTGCAAGCTCTCTTAATAACTGTTATTATAAGCAAACTCCATCAATCTGAGTCGTTCATCTCACGCTCCTCCATGGTCCAAAATATAACATTTGATCATTTCCTCCAAAATCTGGTTTACTCTCGCTGTCTACCACTGTTCTGCGGATGATAAGCGGTGGAATACCTCAGTTCGGTACCCAACCCTTCTTGTAAACTTTTCCAAAAGCGAGACATAAATCTGGAGTCTCGATCTGACACAATACTCACCGGCACTCCATGTAGCCTAATAACCTCATCCAGGTATAGCTCTGTTATTTTCTTCATGGAGTAATCAATCTTGAAAGGCACAAAGTGAGCACACTTCGTCAGTCTATCCACTCTAATCCAAACAGAATCATGCACTTGGGGAGATCTCGGCAAACCAGTAATAAAATCCATGGAATTTCTCTCCCATTTCCAACTTGGAATCTCTAAAGGCGTTAACTTGTCACCCGACCTTCTATGATCAGCCTTAACTCGGTTGCAGGTGAGGCATTCTGACACAAACATGGCTATATCAGCTTTCATACCATACACCAAACGATCTGCTTCAGATCTCGGTACATCTTGGTGGAATTAGGGTGGTAGGAAACACTAGAGCCATGTATCTCTCTGCACAACTTAGCTCGGATATCCTCAACAGCGAGGATACAATATATGTCGCGGTACTTCAAAGTACCTGCATCATCAATAAAAAGTTTGGTAACTCCTCTTTCTCAGTTCTATTATGGAGGTGTTGCAAATCGGGATCATGCTTCTGATGCAGCCTTGTGAGTGTAATATAGGAAGGCTCTAACACTTCCAAACTACTGAGTCATTCACTACTCCCAACCGATATATCCATTAACAGAAATTCTTCTACTAAGGATTCTATTGAAAGTCCAAAGATTTGCGCGGTCTTTATGCTCAGGGCATCAGCTACCACATTAGCTTTGTCTGGATGATATAAAATGTCAACATCATAGTCTGTGACATATTCTAACCACCTACGTTGGAGCAGGTTCAACTCCTTTTGCTTGAAAACATACTTCAACTCTTATGATCTGTATAGATCTTGCACAAGGCGTCATATAACAGATGTCTCCATAGATTCAAAGCATAAATCACAGCCGCAAATTCCAAATCATGCGAAGGGTAGTTTCTTTCATAAATCTTTAACTGTCTCGACTCATACACAATTACTTTATCTTCTTGCATCCGGACACATCCCAACCCGACATGTGATGTATCCACATAAACGACATACTCCACCCCTTCGGTAGGCAAAGACAAAACTAGAGCAGTGCACAATTTCTGCTTCAATTCCTGAAAAGCTCCTTTGAACTTATCGCTCCAGATGAACGTTGCGTTCTTCTGCGTAAGCTTAGTCAGCGGCGCAGACAACTTAGAGAATCCTTCCACAAATTTTATATAATAGCCTGCCAACCCTAGGAAGCTTCTTATCATTTTGGGTGTGGTAGGTCTTTTCCAATCCATAATAACGGCTATCTTCTCGGGGTCAACTGAAATTCCCTCCTTATTCACAACATGACCCAAAAAGGAAACCTCAGGTAGCCAAAACTCGCACTTACTCCACTTGGCATACAACTTATGCTCTCTCAAGGCAGTCAGGACTAAACTCAAGTGTTGGGCATGCTCCTCAGTATTTTGAGAATAAATCAGGACATCATCAATAAAAACAACCACAAACCGATACAAAAAAATCCATAAACACTCGGTTCATCATGTCCATAAAGGTAGAGGGTCCTCAATCCAAAGGGCATTACCAATAACTTGAAATGCCCGTACCGAGTATGAAAAGCAGTCCGTGAACATCCGACCCACGGATTCTCAACTGATGGTAGCCCGAACGAAGGTCAATCTTCAAAAACACTGTACTACCACGTAACTGATTAAACAAATCATCTATCTACGACAAGGGATACGTGTTCTTGATAGTTATCTTGTTCAATTCTCGATAATTGATGCACAACCTTAAAGACTCATCCTTCTTCTTTACAAACAAAATGAGAGCGCCCCAAGATGAAGAACTTGGCCTAATGAAACCATACTGCAATAACTCATCCAGCTACGTACGTAACTCATCCAGCTCTTAAGGGGCCATACGGTACGATGCCTTAGCAATGGGGCAAGTACCCGGCTCTAAATCTATAACAAACTCTGCATCTCTCTCAGGTGGAAGACCATGAAGACTATCAGGGAAAACATCTGAAAACTCATGCACCACCAAAACCTCCTCGACACGCGGTAAACCACTAACAGTTCCCAAAACAAAAACCAAGTAAGTAAAACAACTGGAATCGAAAAGCTTCCAAGCATATACCACAGAAATAATAGGGGAATTCTGGCGCAGATAACCATAAACACTCCTGGGGTGACCGTCATCCATCTTGAAGTCCAAGTGCTTAACCTTACACTGGATAACCGTATCATATCTGGACAACCAATCCATGTCCAAGATCACATCTAAGTCCTTCAGGTCTATCACCTTCAAATTAGCAAAAACTAGAAAGTAACCGAAAAGAATCGGACAACCCAGGATACTCTGGTCCGACACCACTGATTCACCAGAGGGAAACTTAACATGAAAAGCATCGCCAACTCGATCAAGAGTCAAACGATGGCGCTCCACAAGGGTCCTAGCCACAAATGAGTGGGTGGCACCATAGTCGAAAAGAACGCACGCCCAGCGGTTCTTTACCTTAAACTTCCCTATAAAATCGCATACATAACTAATCGCGCAACATCGAAACTACAAATATGAGCTAAAAACAAACTAGGTTAGGATCTAACCTGAGATCACCTGGGTGGATGTCTGTGCTTCCTCCATGGTCAACACGTTCAGCTTGCCCTTCCCTGTCCAAAAGCTACGGTAGCGGCAAGTCCTAAAGTGGAACTAGCTGCAGCGTGGGCTGAGACTGTGGGCACTTCGACTTGAAATGCCCTTTCTGTCAGTACTAAAAGCAAACATTGTCCTCATGCCAACAATGGGTAGCATCGTGCCCACTCCATTTGCACAAAGCACAAACAAGTTCTCCTTTGGGAATGCTCTGAATCACTTGGACTTGCTCTTGCTTCTGAGCTCTCAATCTCTTGAAACATTTCTCAAACGGGTGGCCTGACCGGACACAGAAATTGCACACTTCCCTGCTTCTCTTTCGTGAAACAGAACCAGATTCCTTAGAGTTCTTACCCTCATCAGACTTTCTATTGTCTTTCCTCATTTGCCGGTCTCGATTCTTCGCATTATCGATTGCATCGACCTTTAAGCCGGCTTCTACAACTTCAGCATAACTTCCAGACCCATAAGCACTGGCTAACTGCTGGATGTCATTTCAAAGACCACCCCAAAAATGCTTAACTCTAGTCGATTCTGAGGACACCAGATATGGAGCAAACCTGCTCAACTTACTAAACTCTACCTCATACTCGCTCACTATGAGTTATCTTTGCTTCAAGTGCAAAAAATTATTCATCAGACAGTCTTTCTCGACCGACGGCTGGAACTTTCTCAACAATAAGTCCTTGAAGGCTTCCCACGAATATCCGTACTTCAAGTTCTCCTCTTCCCTCAACCACTAGCTCTTAGTCAGACCCTTTAGCTGATAGACAGCAAGCATCACTCTCTGGTCAGTAGAAACCCCTGAATAAGAGAACATCTCCTCGATAGCGATAATCTAGTTGTCCAAAGCCATGAAATCAGCTCTCCCATCATAGGTTGGGGGTCCTAGTCGCTGAAAATGTGAGATAAAGTTCATCTCTGGTGGTAACAAGACTAGAGGCACCAGAGGAGCAGGAGGAACCAGAACAGCTTGAACCACAGTAGGGTCCTGCACTCTAAGCGGTTGTCCCGAGACAATAGACAACAAGGCTTAGATTTGTGATTGTATCTCCAACATTTGCTTAGACAGAGCCTCATTACTCTATCATAGTCCTACTATCACGGCTTCATTCTGCGCTCCAGACGACTCGCCCTTAGACTGGGGAGTCGACCTTGTCGCAGGATGCTTCAGCAGTATTCTAATAACACAACAAACAACTAATCAACACCCAGCTTACCGCTAGAACTACACAACTTAGTTCAGACAATACATGTATAAATACTTGCTCAAGCTGCTAACTTGCTTTGAGATTTTATTATTGATGTCATGCTTAAACTTAGGATGATATACTGTCATCCCACCGACTCATGTGCATAGACCATGAATGCATGACTTCTTATTCCTTCCTGACTCAAAATCATGTATGTACATATGTTATCATGTAAATCTTTAGCGTGACACGTATGCTAATGTAATGTTATATCATGCATGTTGTGTTATGCAATATAATAAAAGCCTTAGTGCATGTTATGAGTGGCATACACATGAAATATTATGCATCTTATACTACATAATATCATATGCAATGAAAAGAAAAAAAATCTAATATGCATTCATGTGATGATTATTATGCATCTCATACTACATAACAGTCACATGTTGCCTCATATGAGGATCCATATACAAACACATATTATGCATCTCATACTACATAATATGTCACGTATACTTCTTATCATGCTTATGAGTGTGTGTTCATGCTTCAGCCAAGACATATTGATGACACATCAATGTGTGTATGCAATGGAACAAGACAACTAAAGCGAACCTGAGATGGTTGTCCGACCACTTGTCAAACAACCTCCTGCTCCTCTGATACCAACTATCACAACCCGCATTTTCTCCGAATTTAAATGAATATCAGAGTAAGAGAAAACACACATCGTGATGCCATGCCATGCAGGAGATAACTGCATACATTAAGGCAAACTCCAATCCTAACACAATTTATGAAAATACCAAATTTTAATGTGAAGAAGGCATGTTTTAAGTTAAGTTTTGGATGGTTGTATCCCTCGGCTTAGTGGATCAACTAATCCACGATTGAAAATATAGGTTTACGTTGCGGAAAATTACCTTGTTTATAGTATTTGACATCCTACATGAGCAAAAACATCCATATAGGACAACTCATGGTGTGCACGACTCTAGATTTAATATAAGTATAGAAATAGTTTGTACGCTAGTTGAAATATAGTCTCTTCAGCTTTAAAAGATGACATGTATGAGGTAGTGAAAATGATACTGTTATACTTTAAAATATCTAACGTGCAACCTAGCATAAAATCTTCCCATAGAGCAAATAAGTCATAAAGGAAAGGACTTAACAACTAGCAAGTACTTAACATTAAACAAATATCTAGTTGGCATCAACAACCTAACACAAACCCACTAAAGGATGTGTATGTCTGAACTAAAAGAAAACAACAACAACTACCTCACACTCGGTGAGGAAACGACAGCTGCGGAGCACCAACCAAAAACCAACCCTAGCTGCTTAACCGACTACTTCTCCAAACCTGAGGCATTTAAAGAAAGAACACCTCAACAAGAGTGAAAATACAAGTGGAGATCAAAGATCAAAAGATTAGTAATAAACAACAAGGAATAAAGGGTTGCCAACACAAACATAAGGAACCTGTCAAATTTCAGTAATTAATCATATGACAATGATAAAAGATTTACTTATTGAACTCAAAAGTAAGAAAGTTGCACCAAGTTCAAAACAAAGTCATGCTTCGAGAATATCTGTAAAAGTAAGCAGAATAACATACACATGTACAAAACGAGGAAAGTGACTTAGCAACTCTACTCATGTGAATCATTAACACTGGTAAGAAATAGTCCTAAGTCGGTGGCCACATTGTCCAACCCGAACTTACGGCCCCAAAATATTTCAAGAAGGGACTGTGGTGGTGACAACATTGTCTAACACAACCAGGCAGTCCAAATGTCTCAATAAGATACTAGGGTGGTGGCCTCAATGTCCAACTCAACCCATCAATCAAAACATATAAACAAGGTACTGTGGTGATTGCCACTTTGTCCAACTTAACCCCACAGTCCAAAAAAAAACTCTAGTAGTGTAATGATTCATAATTTGGCACTAGGTTGGAGATCGTATATCCACTGCCAACCAAAAACCATACTTAACATCCATAGACACTCAAGTAACAAATCACTTCAAGTCATACTCGTCGAATTCAACTTAATTTGGAGAGAAATTATAAGTCCAAACTGATTCGTCGAGTATACACGACGAATGCAGTAGATACACGACGCCCCGTTGAGTGTATTCAATACACTCAATACCATACTAAGTCCAGGGAAAAGCGTCGAGTACACTCAATACCACGTTGAGTGTATTCAATGCACTCAGCGCCATACTAAGCTCAGGGAAAAGCGTCAAGTACACTCGAAGCTGCGTTGAGTGTATTCAACGCACTTAGCGCCAACCAGCTAACTCAACGATTCTACCTTCACTCTGTTAATGTATATTTGGATGAATAACGGGTTCAGAGGCATAACGGGTCAGTTCGGACACGTGTAGTCCGATACCCGTAGAAACTCCTTGGGTTTGCCTATTTATACCCGCCTAGGGGCAACGGGTAGGGGATTCCACTTAGATCCCCATCCGGATGCTTCGAGCAACACACACACACTCAAAGCTGCGTCGTGTTCACTCAATGCCGCGTCGAGTTCACTCAACGCCGCGTCGAGTTCATTCCACACACTAAACTCTTTTTCTCTCCATGCCAAGTCTTCACTCAATGCTGTGTTGAGTGCATTCAGCACAGTCAACGCTTTTTTACTTAGCCCCTCAGACCACTCAACGTCGCGTTGAGTGTATGCAGCACACTCAACGCTTTTCACTCAGCCTCTCAGCCACTCAATGTTTTTTTACTTAGCCTCTCAGCCATTCAACGCTACGTTGAGTGTATCAAGCACACTCAATGCTTTTTACTTAGCATCTCAGCCCACACAACGATGCGTTGAGTGTATCAAGCACACTCAATGCTTTTTTACTTAACCTTTCAGCCCACTCAACGTTGCGTTGAGTGTATCAAGCACACTCAATGCTTTTTTACTTAGCCTCTCAGCCCACTCAACGCTGCGTTGAGTGTATCAAGCACACTCAATGCTTTTTACTTAGCCTCTCAGCCACTCAACGCCCAGCCTTCTACACTAATCCTGACTTAGACTACTAACTGCATAAGCCGATGAAATTACTCATATGAATAGGAGACGACGAATTTTACTCATACTAACAGGAAGTAAACGATAAACAAGGGGGAAAATCGCCACTTGCCTCAAATCTCGCCGAACTCCAACAACACAAGCAACCCTTCTCATGGATCGGGTCGTAGAAACACCTAAGCAACAATTCCTGCAACTTTTTGAGAGCAGAGAAGGTCAAAACCGTATACCTTAATCTCTAAAAATCTAAGAAAGTAAAATTACTTATCACCGACGCGTAGATCTTGACGAGAGCTTTCCGGATCTACTCTCCGACGACGATTTCGTGCACCAGAGTTCCTACAAGTGGTGGTCAAAAGTCTTGCAAAACCCGCCGCCCTCTTTCTTCCGCACTCTCTATCTGATAGATTGGTGAAGAAGATGAATAGTACTCAGTCTAAAATAATATCTATATAATATAATATCATATAGAATATATTATAATATAACATATAATATATTATCATATGATAATATCGTCATATCAAAAACATACACATGATGTAATATAATATTATAATATCATATACTTATTAATAATGAAACATCCAAATAGCACAAAAACTCGAATTCACTCGGATTTTTACGAAATTCGTACCGAAACTAAATATCGATGCTACGAATCCAACAACGAAGTCAAATTTAAGATTAGAAAAATCAAACTTGGGTAAAAACTCCACTGAAGTCCACAACACCTTGTTGAATTTTCTCAAAGTGATCAACGAGATAGTCTAATGCCAAATTAATATTCTCAGAACTATCAAGATCACACCTTGATCATGCGGAAACCAGGAAAGTAAGCTCAACAACCAAAAACAATCACAGGGGTAAGCAGATCATATATTTATTTCTTATTTACAGAGCGAGTTATACATGACGAGATATGATTTCGCCAGTACACGGGAACACGGGAAAAATTACAAGTAAAGACAATTCAAGCGGACAGAACTGGAGACCGCCGAGACCACCAAATCCGTCGAAGTCGCCGAGGCCGCCCGAACAGCTGCTGCTGCTAGAAGGAGAATAAAACACGGAGTCCGCCGAGACTGCGAGGTCGCGCGGACTCGCCGTTATTCACTGACTGCTACAAGCTGCTGCTGAACTGAAGAACAGACCGCTTACCCGCCCTAGTCCGGCGGACAAGTTATTCAACTTGAAAAAGCTGAAGCAGAGAAGCTGACAAGCCGCAGATGCGACCTGCTGAAACCGCCGATTGAAACCGCAAACTTCACTGATGCTGACTGCAGTCAAAGCCAAACTCCTGCCTCCTCAGTATTAGCCGCACAACCTGCAAACAACAAACAGTTCTCTCTTCAACCCGCGCGGACAAGAAAAACCAGACCGCAACACTTAACCAAGACAACTTACTGTTCACTCAGTTACTGTAGATGTGTCGGGGGGTCTATTTATAGGCGAGGTGAGGAGTGTGGTCACCACCCTAGTGAATAGAGACACCGCCTCAACTCGCGCGCTAACACATCCCAGTCCGCCAAGTCTGCAAGGACTTGGCCAGACCAAACAACCCGTCGGGCGCCAGGTCAAAGTCAGTCCGCCACCATGCGGACAAAATGCCAGTCCGCACAACACAAGCACAATGCCAGTCCGCCACTCAACACAGCACGCAGACACAGCCACAACTCAAGCTGCATCAATTCGCACACTATACGCGGACGAAGCGGCAGTCCGCACAGCTCGACAACAACGCCACAGTCCGCCACGAGTCCACGACCAACAGGCAGTCTGCCCGGTCAACAGCGGACTCGGCGGACACTGCGAATACATGGACTTGTCACAGAAAGTGACCAAGTCCAGCAGCCCATCAAGCAACTGGCACGAGCATGGCGGACACAAAAGACCTAGACCATCAATCATCAGGACAGTCTTCCACAAGAATGTGACTAACATCCAATGCAACACCGGAGAACTCGGTAAAAAACCAAAGCCCATCTCCAAAGCCAGTCCGTAAAGGCGAACTCCACGAACGCAAAACAAGTCCGCTACAACACCGCAGATACAACTTCCAATCCGCCCGGTTACCCCAAGAACTGGCTAACTACAAGGCCGCAAATCAAGCTGAGCACTGCCAGCAAATCGCCAAACACATTCCGCTCAGGCCGCTCCACTAGACGCTCAAGCCGCCAAGACTTCCCTAGCCACAAACCACCCAGACCACACACCAGTCCGCCCAGTCTGCAAACACATGCCCCCCAAACCGCCCGACCTGCCCATCACCGACTTCCACTTCACAAATTTCAACACTCCCCCTTGAAGTGAGAAGTGGTGATCAAGCCCAGCAAACCTCGTAACCGTTGAAATGGCCCCTTCGATAGTGGCTTTGTGAAGATGTCAGCAAGATTGCCTTCACTCCGAACATGCCCGACCATAAGAGATCCCTCCAACACCTTCTCCCTTATGAAGTGGTGCTCGATCTCAATATGTTTGGTCCTTGCGTGGCATACTGGATTGTTCACCAGTTTGAGAGCACTCTCATTGTCACCACAGAGCAAAGTAGGACCTTGCACTTCCTCATGGACATCCTCTACAAGCCTCCTCAGCCAGATGGTTTCCAGAGCAGCCAAGGCCGAAGCCTTGTATTCTGCCTCCATAGTAGATACGGACACTGAGTCCTGCTTCTTGCTACATCACGAGATGCAAGCTGATCCACAAGTGAAAACATAATCCGAAGTTGATCTTCGATCATCCGAGTCACCACCATAATCAGCATTCGTGTATCCAAGCAAAGAAAAGCTCGTCTCCCTTCTATAGAAGAGTCCCATATCAAAAGTAGCCCTGACATACTTCAAGATATTCTTTGCTGCCACCAGATGCAACTTCCTTGGCTCTATCATAAACCGACTTACTCGACCAACAACGTAAGCAATGTCTGGCCTTGTAATCGTCAGGTAGATCAAGCTCCCCACTAGAGCTCGGAACACCAAGGGATCAGGAAGAATTTTTCCTTTATCTCGTCGAAGCTTCAGCCCATGATCCAGAGGAGTAGAGCAACTCTTCCCTTTACTCAAGCCGAATCGATTTATAATGTGATCTACATATCCTTTTTGGCAAATGAGTATCCCGTTCTCCTTCCTTTCCACTTAAAGACTAAGAAAGTGATGAAGCTCTTACAAGTCTTTCATCTCGAAGCGAATAGCTAGCTCAGCCCTGAGCCTAGCTACCACCTCATCTGAATTTCCTGTGATGACCATATCATCAACATACAGCAGGACCAAGACCTGAAGCTCCCCCTTCTTCTTGACAAACAAGCTTGAATCCGAGTTGGAAACAAGATATCTGCAAAATTGGAGGTATTCTGCTATCTTCCCACACCAGGCTCTTGGAGTCTGCTTTAACCCGTAGAGAGCCTTCCTGAGCTTGCAGACATAGTCCGGATGAACTTCGGAAACAAAACTCAGTGGTTGATCCATGAATATGTCCTTATCAATCTCTTCATAAAGAAAATCATTCTTCACATCAAGCTGTCACATCCTCCATCCCTGGCAAGCAGCCAAAGCGATCACCACTCGAACCGAAGTCATCTTTGCAACTAGACTAAATGTCTCCTCATAGTCATCTCCATAATGTTGTAAGAATCCTCGAGCAATAAGGCGAGCTTTGTATCTATCAATGCTCTCATCAACCTTCTTCTTCAACTTGTACACCCACTTGCAAGTCACTGGAGTAATGTCATCAACCTTGGGCACAAGGTCCTAGGTTTCATTCTTCTTGAGAGCAGCAATCTCCTCTTTCATGGAATCTTCCCACTCCTTAACTCCAGTGTCCTCATCGAAGTTTGCAGGCTCTCGCTCATCTAGAGGACCTGCAAACAAGCAGAAGACAAAACTCACTGCATTCTCATCACAGTATCGAGCAGGTGGCTTGATAGTCCTCTTTGATCTCTGAAGGGTCTGCTCCTTGCTTACCACCTTCGTTGCTTCTTCAGGCTCAGCTCCATTCCCGGGCAAACTTTGAACAATTCTCCCCTGCTTCTTGAACCAGAAGTCTCTGCCCTAGAGCTTGAAGCAACAGGAGCTGCTGGTGATACATCAAGCTCCTCTTCCAGAATTTCAACATCCACCTTCTGCTCTTCATCAACCTTGCTCTCTGGTAGCTCAACCGAGCCTCCTCCATATGACGTCAGTTCATCAAAGACCACATCTCTTGATACAACAAACTTCATCGTCGCAGGATCCATGCATTTCCATCCCTTCTTCCGCTCATCATATCCTACAGAGACAAGCTTCCTTGCCTTTGCATCAAGCTTTGTTCTTGAAGTATCCGGGACATACACGTAGCAAGTTGATCCAAACACCCGAAGGTGTTCCATGCTTGGCTTCTCCTTCAGCAACATCTCAAAAGGAGTCTTCATGTTGATCGGACTGAGTGGCATCCGATTGATGGCATAAGAAGCACAAGACATCCCCTCTGCCCAGAAGGACCTATGAATGTCTTTTACATGAAGCCAAGCTTGTGCACACGCTAGAGACCAAACAAATTTCTGATTCTTCCTTGACATGGTTGTGAGAGGCAATGCTCTCCGCGAGAATTTCTCTACAAAGCGCCTGTAGTAGCCGGCATATTCCTAAAAACCCCAGACTTCCGCTACAGTAAACCACACAGGCCGCTCACGTATTACATCAACCTTTGTTGGATCCACCGCGAAACCCTGACCACTACTATATGATCATGGAATGTCATAGAAGATAGCCAAAACTCATACTCAAAGAACTTGGCATACACTGATTACTTCTCTTGGGCTCCAGAACAATATGCAAGTTGTAACGCCCTGAAACTCAAAAGAGCGACGGGAGGTGTTTTGGGCCAAATCTGGTATTTGGCAGGGGGCACACGGCCTGGGACACGGGCGTGTCTCAGGGCGTGTCGAGCCCGTGTAGACGATCGGCCCGGGGAGTCGATATTTTCGCTCGACGATGTGTCGAGACAGGGAACACGGCCTAGGACACTGGCGTGTCCAAGGCCGTGTCGTGTGGTCGACGAACTTCGCTCGACGAAGTGTCGAGATAGTGAACACGGCCTAGAGCCCAGGCGTGTTCGGGTTTGACACGGGCGTGTCAAATAGGACACGGGTGTGTCCAAGACCCGTGTGAGTTTCGTGTTGTTTTCGGGGTTGTGTCGATGGGGGCACAAGGCCAACCACACGGCCGTGTCAGTTGGAACACGGACGTGTCAAGTCAAACACGGGTGTGTAGGATGCCCGTGTGTTTTTCGAGACACGTCGATTTTGACGGCGAATGAGGGACACGGCCCTGGACATGGGCGTGTCACAGGCCGTGTTCGGCCCAGATTCTGCATTTTAGATCTGGATCGTGGCCGTTCGTTTCTTTAATTCGGGATCCGACGACTGGGGGCTATTAGTGCTTGGATATACACGGGATTGGACCCTTGAAACCCTCATTTCACTTGAGAGGTTCTCTTTTTAAAGTATAGAGAGAGAGGAGAGCAAAGGAGGAAGAAGAAGCTTAGATCCGATCTTTGTAGGAGCTTCGGAGCTCCAAATCGCGAACCGACTTCGGATCTACGGAGGCAAAGAGAATGCGGTGCTTTTCATCCGCTTACATTTCCATGGCGCCAAGGAAGAACGCTAGGGTAACGATTCTCTTCTTGAGCATGTGAAGCTCTCCTTCTTTTGCATAGGAAGCCCGCTCTCGCGAGTTTGCAGTGAGTTTGAGGCGTTCCTTCGGGTAGACATGAATAGTCCCCATTGTGTAGAGTCCGTAAACGAGAAGGGACATAGACATGATGTGTGAAGCCTATCCGGACATGTTGGTCTGGATCGGTGATGTTGGATTGCATAAATGCCGGAGAAGACTCCGTGCGATTGTTTGTTTTTCGGGTTTTCTACGTGGTAGATTGCAACAGGGAGCCTTAGGGATTAACCCTAAGGTGCACCCGAAAAACTGGGTGGATGCGTGATCGTGCCTACTTGGTGGCCTGGGAGCCAACTTGAACATAACCGGGTTATGTGAAGTGTGCTGGAAACGGGACTCGGGAGAAGTTTGACCCGTGCATATGGCTTAAATTGTCGTTGCGATGTGAGCACGGGTTAGATGGAATCGTACCCGTTCTATGTCGTTCGGTTAAAGAGACCTAAGGGTACGTGGTACTTGCCGTTGGCATAGATGAGGGTCTTCGGCGGTCTATGGCTTAAATTGATGTGACCCATGCCAAGAAGATAAAATGCTCATATGTTTGCCCGTCGAAGTGGCGGTGGTGAGTCCGGAATGTCTATGTCTTAAATTGACGTGACATTGGCCGGTTCCCCGAGAATGTGCCCTGAGTGCACGGGATGTGTGGCCGTACGAGCCAATGCCTGTGATGCAATGTATATTTATATACTGCTTGGTTTTGCTAATAAGTGCAGGGAAGGAGCATCGTCGCCCCGAATTGGGGGCGGGATCGTTATAATTTGGTCAGCATTGCTGACCGTTGCTTTTGTTTGCCACCGTGCGGTGGTTTGTTGCGTGTAGGTGCAGCTGGACCAAGCGGTCAATAGCGGGCTAAAGCCCAAATTACGAAGCCGGCCCTTGAAGGCCTAATTGAAGTGTTTACTTGCTTTTGTTCATGTATGACCGGCCTGCGTGCCGTGGTATGGAAAACATGTATTAAGAGTAAACCATTTGTAAGGCCTTAAGACCAGTACTTGTGGATGTACTACATTCCTTTTCGGTGTTTAGTGGACATTCATGCTTGGTGCTGGGTTCTTTTAATAGCAACTTATAAAACTGCTTCCGCTAGAATGCTCTGTGTAGGACGTTATGTTTGGTTGAATGGTTTCCATTGAGTAACCACCCGGTCTGTCTGTGGTATATGGCGTCGGGCCCTGGCCGGACCTACTGCTATATGCTATGCGACGGATAGGGGGTGTTACAATTTGGTATCAGACTACTGGTTTTGGTCGGGCTTAAGATGAATTCGTGGATGAATTCTTTTTGAGGGGTGGTGAGCACATGTGTGTGCGTCATCGTTATAACAGTAAAAGAACCCATGAATGTCCACTTAGGAATGAAAATATACGTGTTTGGGGAACTTGTGTGTTCCTATAATTGCTATTTGCAATTTTATTTGGTCGCTTAACGGTGTTTTGTACCACTATAGGTGACCAGAAGTGGTGCTGGGCTGTCGGAACGTCGAGTTTCTGAGGCTAGCAGTGCACCTAATGAAGCTCCTGCAACACCTCCATCGGCTGAGACCATATGATTGGTGGCCGAAGCAGTGTTTGCCATGATTAATGCACAACCTGCAAGGCAAATGCAGCAGCCTGCTCCTGCGATGAAGCAGGTACCGCTGCAAGCAGCTGAGCAGAGAAGAGTAGAGCAGGTAGTAGAGGAACCGTTGGTGCCAAGGAGGGAAACCGAGAGACAGCTCAAACATGTCATGAGCTTTAATCCTCTGGTATTCTCGGGGTTGGGAACCCCATCTCAAGCTGAAGACTGGCTCTCCAGGGTGAAGAGAGTCATGATAGCAACAGAGACGGGGGAGTGGCAAATGACCACCATTGCTACGTTCCTTCTGGACGGTGAAGCGAGATTGTGGTGGGAAGGATTAGAGCTGCATCTATTGAGAGGTAGGCAACTTGTAGACGTCTCGATAGAGGATTTCTCGAGATTGTTCTTGCTAGATACCTCCCTTCGGCGCAGAGGATAGCGTTGGAGAACGAGTTCCTGAAGTTGGTTCAAGGGGATAGTAGCGTGGATGAATATCTTCACGAGTTTACTCGTTTGAGTCGATATGCTAGCTCCACCATTGCGGATGAGGAGAGCAAGACGAATCGATTCTACAAAGGGTTGAGAGATGAGTTGAGGTTACTACTCTCGGGGCCGATGACGCAGGGTTTCTTGACCTTGGTCAACACGGCCCGGTCCTTGGAGAAAGACATGAAGAATGTACAAGCAAAGAAAAGCTTGGGTGATAAGAAATCTGAGTTCAAAGTACCGACCACTTCAAAGACCGGCTATCGAAGATTCCACAAGAAGGCTAGGACTTCGGGTCCAGCCCCCTCTTCTGGTGCTTCTGGGGCGACTACGGGTCGAACCCCGGGTGCATGTTTTACTTGTGGAAAGTCGGGGCACTTTGCCCGCGATTGTTGGAGCAGACGTCCCAAGTCCGAAAGGAAGCCGGGAGAAACATACGAAGAGAAGGGCAAGGCAGTGGAGTCAACCGCGTCCCATTATGCTCCAGCCCAACCAAGGGTGTATAATCTTGGCCAACAAGAGGCCATCAAACAGGCGGATGTGGTGACAGGTACGGTTTAATTTATAGCAAGTTAATTTCTTTAAATACTTGTTATGCACATGTTACCTTACCACTGCTTGTTTAGGATTTGTTTTGATTTGTCAAAATCTGGCAAGAGCACTCTTTGATATGGGAGCTTCACACTCCTTCTTGTCCGAAGGATTTATATCACGCATCAGAGTACCTTCTTCAATGGCGAAGGATAAGTTGGATGTGTTGTTGCCCAATGGGTGTTCGATGCACGCGGATAGAATTTGCGGTGTTAAGATTTGCATTGGGAATCGAGAGTTTGATCTGCAAGCGTCGTTACTACCGTTGGTGGAGTTCGACGTTATATTTGGCATGGACTGGCTCTCGGAGCAGCAAGCCTATATTGATTACGGTCGCAAGGAAGTCAAGTTGGGAGCAAGTCGTGAGACGACTTTTACGGGCTTGAAGGGGCCGAGCAAGACGTTGATGTCTGCTCTTCAGGTGGTGAAGGCGGTTCGTGCTGGTGCAGAAATGCTCTTTACACTAGTGGAGGTTGCAAAGCCGAAGCCCGCGTTGGATAGTATTTCAGTGGTATCGAAGTACCCTGATGTGTTCCCTAGAGATCTTCCTGGAGCCCCACCTCAACGGGAGATAGATTTTACGATAGAGCTCGTACCAGGTGCAAAGCCTGTGTCACGCTCTCCATATCGACTAGCGCCTAAGGAAATGGCAGAGCTGAAGGTTCAACTGCAAGAGTTGTTGGAGCAAGGATATGTGCGCCCAAGTTCTTCGCATTGGAGCGCACCGGTCCTCTTTGTTAAGAAGAATGACGGAAGCTTGAGGCTATGTATTGATTATCGGGAGCTCAACAAGTTGACGGAAAAGAACAAGTACCTGATCCCCCGGATCGATGATCTTTTTGATTAGTTGGTCGGGTCGACGGTGTACTCAAAGTTTGACCTCAAGTCCGGGTACTATCAGCTGCGAATAAGGGAGAGTGATATCCCGAAGACAGCGTTCAGTACGAGATACGGGCATTACAAGTTTACGGTCATGCCATTTGGGCTGACTAATGCGCCGTCAGTGTTCTTGGATTTGATGAACAGGACCTTCAGGGAGTACTTGGACCATTTTGTGATCGTCTTCATCGACGATATTTTGGTGTACTCGCAGAGAGAGGAAGATCACTTCAAGCATCTTCATTTGGTTTTGGATACGCTAAGGAGGAATCAATTGTATGCCAAGTTCTCGAAGTGCAAGTTTTGGTTGTCCTCAGTGGCGTTCCTCGGTCATATAGTGAGTAGGTAAGGTATTGCAGTGGATCCGGCGAAGATTGTTGTGATACGAGAGTGACCTGAGCTTTCTACGGTAGCGGAAGTCCGGAGCTTTCTGGGGCTTGTCGGCTATTATAGGCGCTTCGTAGAGAACTTCTCGTGGATAGCGTTACCTCTCACTACTTTGACGAGGAAGGAGCAGAAGTTCATTTGGACGCCGGAGTTGCGCGCGATCTTTTAAGGAGTTAAAATGTCGGTTGACCACGGCGCCTGTGCTGAGTTCGCCGAGTGGGACCGAAGGTTATGAGATTTATAGTGATGCTTCGGGCAGCGGTTTGGGTTGCGTGCTACTGCAACATGGAAGTGTGATAGCTTATGGCTCGAGACAGCTGAAAGTGCACGAGAGGAATTATCCGGTCCATGACTTGGAGTTAGCGGCCGTGATTTTTGCCTTGAAGCTATGGAGGTATTATTTGTACGGTGTGAAGATTGATATCTACACCGATCACAAGAGCCTGAAGTATTTGATTGATCAGAAAGATCTGAATATGCGGTAGCGTAGATGGATGGAGTTCCTGGGGGACTATACATTCAAGATCCACTACATGCCTGGTAAAGGTAATGCGGTTGCGGACGCGTTGAGTCACCGGGCCCCAGCTCAATCCAATTGGCTGTCGATCCATGACGAGCGGTTGGTTCGGGAGTTGGAGGCGTTGGAGATTGTTTGTGTAGATAAGCAATCAAGTGCTGATGCAGTACTGAATTGGACTGAAGTCCAATATGACCTGCTGATCGGATTCGGCAGGCTTTGGATTTGGATGACCATATGAAGCAGTTCATGGTAGAGGCTCTGGATGGGTCAAATTCTCAATTCGTTGTGGAGGACGGATTGCTTTGGAAAACGGTCGTCTGTGCGTCCCAAGTGTGGGCAATTTGCAGGTAGAATTGTTGTACGAGGCACATCATACCAAGTACTCGATTCACCCTGTGAGCACGAAGATGTATCGCGATGTAAAGAAACTGTTTTGGTGGCCGGGTTTGAAGAAGGATGTGGCACTCTACGTGGCGAAGTGCCAAACTTGCGCCTTGGTGAAGGCGGAATGCCAAAAGCCGGGAGGATTTCTGAAGTCCGTTGCCTATTCCGGAGTGGAAATTCGACGACATCACTATGGACTTTGTGCACGGTTTGTCAAGGTCACAAAAGGTGAACGACGCCATCTGGGTGGTCGTAGATCGACTAACGAAATTGTCGCATTTCATTCCGCATAGGAAGGATGATCCGGTGGAGAAGTTGGCAAAACTATATGTGGATAATATAGTACGGCTTCACGGTGTGCCCCGCAGCATCGTGAGTGATCGAGATGGGCGGTTCACGTCCAATGATTGGAGGCTAGTGCAGCAAATGTTGGGGACAAAGTTAAAATTCAGCACAGCCTTTCATCCGCAAACGGATGGGCAGACCGAGAGGGTCAATAGGACAATGGAAGACATGCTTCGCATGTGTGTCCTGGACTTTGGTAAGCAATGGGAAGATCACCTATACTTGGTGGAATTCGCATACAACAACAACTACCAGGCGAGTATTCAAATGGGCCCTTCGAGGCCCTATATGGTAGAAAATGTCGCACGCTGTTGTCTTGGTTAGAAACGGGTGAGTCAAAGTTGTAGAAGCGCCAAGAGGTGGAAGATGCTACGTATTTGGTTCGTACCATTCGGGAAAGGTTGCTAATCGCTCAGGATCGTCAGACGAAGTACTATAATGCCAAGCACCGGAACGTGGCGTTCGCTGTGGGTGACTGGGTGTACTTAAAGATCAAGTCGTTCAAGGGTGTCTCGCGGGTGCAACGATTGAAAAAGTTAAGCCCGAGGTACCTTGGGCCGTTTGAGGTTCTGGAGCGAGTTGGTGAAGCAGCCTATCGATTGAAGCTTTCAGTGGAGCTTAGTGATTTACATGATGTATTCCACATATCGGTGCTACGGAAGGCGGTGCAAGAGCCTACGCAAGTGATCGCGGTCGATCGAGTGCCGGTTGATAGTGGGTTGATGACAAAGGTCAAACCCGTGCGGATTGAGGACACGAAGGTCAAGCTGGCTACGCAATAAAGTCATCAGGATGGTCAAGGTCTGTTGGGACAATTGCGATCGAGAGGAGCTCTCTTGGGAGCGAGAGCAGACTATGCTTGAGGAGTACCCGGAGTTGTTTCACTCAGGTACCATTTAAGTTTTATGTTTCTTTCCTTTATGTAATTTCAAGGACGAAATTCTTTAAGAGGGGGAGAGTTGTAACACCCCGAAACTCAAAAGAGCGACGGGAGGCATTTTGGGCCAAATCTGGTATTTGGCAGGGGGCACACAGCATAGGACACGGGCGTGTCTCAGGGCGTGTCGAGCCCGTGTCGACGATCGGCCCAGGGAGTCGACATTTTCGCTCGACGATGTGTCGAGACAGAGAACACGGCCTAGGACATGGGCGTGTCCAAGGCCGTATCGTGTGGTCAACGAACTTCGCTCGACGAAGTGTCGAGACAGTGAACACGGCCTGGAGCCCAGGCGTGTTCGGGTTTGACACGGGCGTGTCAAATAGGACACGGGCGTGTCCAAGATCCGTGTGAGTCTCGGGTTGTTTTCGGGGTTGTGTCGATGGGGGCACACGGCCAACCACACGGCCGTGTCAGTTGGAACACGGGCGTGTCAAGTCAAACACGGGCGTGTCAGATGCCCGTGTGTTTTTCGAGACGCGTCGATTTTGACGGTGAATGAGGGACACGGCCCTGGACACGGGCGTGTCACAGGCCGTGTTCGGCCTAGATTCTGCATTTTAGATCTAGATCGTGGCCGTTCGTTTCTTTAATTAGGGATCCGACGGCTGGGGGCTGTTAGTGCTTGGATATACACGAGATTGGACCCTTGAAACCCTCATTTCACTAGAGAGGTTCTCTTTCTAAAGTATAGAGAGAGAGGAGAGCAAAGGAGGAAGAAGAAGCTTAGATTCGGTCTTTGGAGGAGCTTCAGAGCTCCAAATCGCGAACCAACTTCGTATCTATTGAGGCAAAGAGAGTGCGGTGTTTTTCATCCGCTTATATTTCCATGGCGCCAAGGAAGAACGCTAGGGTAACGATTCTCTTCTTGAACATGTGAAGCTCTCCTTCTTTTGCATAGGAAGCCCGCTCTCGCGAGTATGCGGTGAGTTTGAGGCGTTCCTTCGGGTAGACATGAATAGTCCCCATTGTGTGGAGTCCGTAAACGAGAACGGACATAGGCATGATGTGTGACGCCTATCCGGACATGTTGGTCTGGATCGGTGATGTTGCATTGCATAAATGCCGGAGAAGACTCCGTGCGATTGTTTGTTTTTCGGGTTTTCTACATGGTAGATTGCAATAGGGAGCCTTGGGGATTAACCCTAAGATGCACCCGGAAAACTGGGCGGATGCGTGATCTTGCCAACTTGGTGGCCTGGGAGCCAACTTGAACATAACTGGGTTATGTGAAGTGTGCTGGAAACAGGACTCGGGAGAAGTTTGACCCGCGCATATGGCTTAAATTGTCATTGCGATATGAGAACGGGTTAGATGGAACCGTACTCGTTCTATGTCGTTCAGTTAAAGAGACCTAAGTGTACATGACACTTGTCGTTGGGATAGATGAGGGTCTTCGGCGGTCTATGGCTTAAATTGACGTGACCCATGCCAAGAAGACAAAATGCTCATATGTTTGGCCGTCGAAGTGGCGGTGGTGAGTCTGGAATGTCTATGGCTTAAATTGACGTGACATTGGCCGGTTCACCGAGAATGTGCCCTGAGTGCATGGGGTATGTGGCCGTGCGAGCCAACGCCTGTGATGCAATGTATATTTATATACTGCTTGGTTTTGCTAATAAGTGCAGGGAAGGAGCATCGCCGCCCCGAATTGGGGGCAGGATCGTTATAATTTGGTCACCATTGCTGACCGTTGCTTTTGTTTGCCACCGTGCGGTAGTTTGCTGCTTGCAGGTGCAGCTGGACCAAGCGGTCAATAGCGGGCTAAAACTCAAATTGCGAAGCCGGCCCTTGAAGGCCTAATTGAAGTGTTTACTTGCTTTTGCTTATGTATGACCGGCCTGCGTGTCGTGGTATGGAAAGCATGTATTAAGAGTAAACCATTTGTAAGGCCTTAAGGCCAGTACTTGTGGATGTACTACATTCCTTTTCGGTGTTTAGTGGACATTCATGCTTGGTGCTGGGTTCTTTTAATAGCAACTTATAAAACTGCTTCAGTTAGAATGCTCTATGTAGGACGTTATGTTTGGTTGAATGGTTTCCATTGAGTAACCACCCGGTCTGTCTGTGGTATATGGCGTCGCGCCCCGGCCGGACCTACTATTATATGCTATGTGACAGATAGGGGGTGTTACACAAGTGTTCTGCATGATCATACTTAGATTGGGAGTACACTAGGATATCATCGATGAACACAGTCATGAACCAATCCAAATACTCCACAAACGTTCTGTTCATTAGATTGATAACCACAGATGGCACATTCGTCATCCCGAAAGGCAGGACAATGAAATCATAATGCCCATAATACATGCTGAACGTCGTCTTGGGACATCACTCTCACTGATTTATGGCTGAAAATAACCAGACTTCAAATCCAGCTTCGAATACACAGTCGATCCAAACTAGCTGATTGAACGATTTATCGATCCTCTGAATCGGGTACTTATTCTTCTCTATGAGATTATTGAGTTCCCAATAATCGATACACAGTCGCAGACTGTCATCTGTCTTCAAGAAGAGGATCGGGGAACTCCAAGGTGACGAATTTGGACGCACATGCCCCCGCTCTATCAATACTTGAAGCTGCACTTTCAACTCAGCCACTTCTCTCGGTGTTAATTGATAAGGAGAGTGTGACAAGGGCTTGGCACCAGGAAACAACTCAATGGTGAACTAAATCTCTCTTTCTCAGGAGGAGCTCTCGGGAGAGCTTGGGGAACACTTCGGCGAATATCGACACCACTGAATCACCGACCAACCCAGGCTTGGGGTTCTTAGTCTCTAGTAGAGTTAATAACAACTTCGCCCCCTTTAAGGACTGCTAACTTGGTCTCACTTCCTGTGGGTTTTACCCTAGTGTGACCCCACTTAAGGTTATAACCAACCTATGCATGCTGCTCCGAGAGTCAGTCCATGCCTAAAATCAAACCACCTATAATCTTTAATGACAATGTTTCCGTTTGATTTGTATACCCATAATCGGGAAGTACTAGGACGAACCACAGGAACATCTTGGGTGCTAAGGAGCGATAAGTCCTGTAACAAACAGTACTCTCCACCACCAAGAGTGGGACAAAGTCCACTTTCACAAATCATAAGCCAGTAACTAATCATGTCATGAGTATAACAACTATAAGCTAAACCGTACCTGTCATCTTGTCATATTGCTTATGGTCTTCTGCCTTTTTCTTTTTCTTCGGCAACCTATCCCAACAGTCACATGCCATATGTACCGGCTTTCCACAATTATAACAAGTAAGTGGAACTCGCCCTGCAGCTTTTCCCGACTTAGCTTTCTTTGTCTTTGTGGCATCAACACGACAATCACGGGTAAGGTGTCCTGACTTCCCACAAGTATGGCAAGCATAAGGAACTTGACCGATAGAGGTTCTAGACCTCTTATGCCGCCTCCTATGGTATGCAGACTTTGCATAATTTGCAGAGTTCGGTACCCTGCACACTGACATCTGGTGGACTTTTCCCAATTCTACTTCCAACGATCTAGCCGACTCCACCAACGCTCGGAATCCCAACAACTTCGGTCCTACCAATAGAAGTCATAAATCATTATGCAGACCGTTATAAAACTCGTTTACCATAGTCTGCTCATCTTCCAAAACGACCCCTGGGTAGCTCCTTAACATGACAAATGCATGTAAATACTCGTCAACAGAGTGCGTCCCTTGCGCCAAAAGCATGTTCAACTGCTGATCAGATGATCTTCTAATTTCCACTTGCTCTAGAGAACCAACCGGCATTGGATTCACCCCGGGGATAGGGGGTTGCTCATGTCTTCTCTTTTGAGCATTGATCATAGCGAACACTACTTCTGCTACCATTCAGATGGTTTTCGCAGAAGGAGGGGTCGTAGGCACGTCGTTAAGCTCACTTCCCTCCACAAAGTGCTGACCTTGCGACAACACTGCACCACTCATAATCACCTAAAATCGGGAAAACACTCAATTAGGTGACAAACAATTGCCAAAAAGCAATCATAGGAACACTCAGGTTCCTCAAACATGTGTAATTTTCATTCCTAAGTGGATATTCATGGTTTCGTTTCATGTTATAACGATGATGCACATGACTGTGCTAACAACTCCTTAAAAAGAATTCGAGCACGAATTCTCCTAAGAAAGACCGACACCGTAGTCTGATACCAAAATTGTAACACCCCCATCCGTCACATGGGATATAACAGAAGGTCCGGTCGGGGTCCCACGCCATATTCCATGGACAGTTAGCGGAGTTACGTATTAATACCAAATTACTATGAAACATTATCGAAACCTAACACAGAGCATTCTAGCGGAAACTTTTAAATAAGTTAGAAGAACTCAAAAACAAAACATGAATGTCCACTAAAGCCACAACAGGAATGAAATAACATACACAAAAGTCTTGGCCTTATGGCCTTACAACATTCAACTTGAATTAAAGTGCTTTACATACATCGGCTCGCAGGCCAACCATACATGATAGTTTTAAAAGAAAAACACTTCGCCTTGGACTTCAAGGGTGAGCACAGTAACAATGGCTTCATCCCGCTATTTGCCACTAGGCTCACCTATTCCTGCATAAGAACAATCTACCGTACGGTGGAAAAACAAAGCAACGATCAGCTAAAGCTGACCAAATTATAACGACCACACCCCTTACTCTGGGCGGAGGTGCTCCTTCCCTGCAATTGTATTAACAAAATCCAACATATAAATGAAAGTGCAATTTAAGCACACTTCACCACAGGCGTAGGCACGAACGACCACACACCCCATGCTCTCAGGGCACATTCTTAGTGACTCCGGTCCAATCCGAGTCTTCACCACCGCCCCCAAGATAACAACCGTCATGAGCATTTGAGTCTTTCCGGCCGAAGCCTAAGACTCGTCCTTCTATGCCCCTGTTAAGTGTCACATACTTTAGGTCTCATGAACCGAACCACATAGAGCGGGTATAGATCCACTCAACCCGTTGCTCACATAGCCATGTCAATTTAAGCCATCAGCGCGGGTCAAGCTTCCTCGAGGCCCATCGTATCGATCATACAATAATACATAACCCGGTTATGCACAAGGTCGGCTTTCAGTCCACCAAGCTGGGCTCCCAGAGCACGCAGCCCCACATACTGCCCCTAGGTCTCCGCGAGACAGGCCTCACAACAGCTCTTTCACAGAGCTACTGTCGGCGGTAACACTACCGCCGCGCGGTATCTGACAAAAATGCGTTTCTGCCCAGTTTTCTGGGTGCTCCTTGGGGTTAGTCCCCAAATTCCCTGCTGCAATCTACCGCATAGAAACCCAAAAAACAAACAGCACAGAGTCTTCTCCGGCAATACATGCATAATGAAACATCACCAATCCAGACTAACCCGTCCGGATGGGCTTCACACACCATGCCTATGTATGTACTTCGATTCCGAACTTTATATGCAAAACTACGGGGATAATCCATATCTACCCGAAGGAATACCACACCCTCACTGCACACTCGCGGGAGAGGGTTTCCTATGCAAAAGGAAGAGGACTTCATGTGTACAAGTAGAGAATCATTACCCTTTGAGATTTCTCTGGTGCCATGCCCAAGATCTAGATGGATGGACGCGTCCGCAACGACCTTGCCTCCATAAATCCGGACTTGGCTTGCGAGTCAGAGCTTCGGAACTCTTATGACGGCTGGATCTCTCCCTTCTTCTGCCTTCTTCACTCTCCCTTCTCTCTAGTACTTAGAAAGAGAGTGCCAATGAAGAAATGAGTTGGGAAAACCTAACTCCTAGCTATATACCCGCAGAGGCATGCACACCCTGTCGGATCTCAAAATAAAACCAGTGGACAGCCTGATTCCTCCAAGAATTCAGTTTACGACAGCTACCGCTGCGCGGTAGGAAGTTACTGCCGCGTGGTAGCCCAATCGTTCGGCTTCTCAAGGACGCCACCGCTTAGAAATCCAATTAGGCGATGACACGTGGGCACGTCATAACTGTTATGCTACCGCCACACGGTAGAAAACTATCGCCACTCAGAAATGACAGAACTACGCTACCACCTACGGTAGGGTTAACGCCACGCGGTAACAACCCGAGAGCTCTATCAAATAAATTGTCCGGCTACCGCCCCGCACTACCGCTACCGCCGAGCGCTAGCGGTTCTCGAGAACGTCGAGCTTTGAGTGCCCCGACCCAAACGTCGAGCGGACTACCGCCGCGCGGTATACATTACTGCCCGATGCTAGCATGTGCTGAGACGCCGAGAGCGTCGAGAGCACCGACCTACCGCCACGCGGTACCTCCCAAAAAGGGTGTTTCCTGAACCTGGGGCGTTACACGGGTGACCTTCCTTTATGTTTTCCCCGTCGGGTTTCCTCCGCTGGTCGGCCAAAATGTTGAATCGCTGGATGTCGCCCACATCCAAGAGTACACATGGATGTACGTTAAGGCCTGGGCTGTGTAGTACGACCACCCCCAGAAGTGGTAGGACTGGCCATTTTCACCGACGGCCATATCGGTGAGGCCCACGGCGCTCGCTACCCTGCTGGAACAAAAGAGGCTCATACTATGTCGACATAGGATTGGTGTGCGCGGCTGTGAATGTTTACGGTGTGTGCGCGGCTGTGAATGCCTGCGATATGGTACAAGTTGAGAATGTCCAATGTGTTGTTATGCTAGTGGAGTTGTAATAAATAACTGATATGTATTACTGCTGCTTTTCCAGTTATACTATATTGTGTTTCTTTATAAATACTTCTATCATATATATATGAATGGTTGTACTAACTCTCCCGTGCTTTGGCTATCTACTTTTGTTGGGTGGGTGTGTACTAGTCCCCAGGATATAGATCCGCGGAGGAGATTTGTTTCGACTTAACTCTGTCTAACGGTTATTTAAATAACCAATCACAGGAAATGGAGCACCGTAGTGACCCGCCGCCGCAAGAGATTGCGCCAGCAGATAGAACCACTCGAGCAGAAGCACCCCCAACGTCTTCAGAGTATCGAGACGTGAGTACCGACGAGCTGATTAAGAAGAGAGAGTGAGGAATGATATCTAGTACTTGTACAGCCTGCGAGATTATTAAATACTTAGACTTCGGCTTTTGTACTCATGTAAATATATATAATGTTATATATATATATATTGTACTCTGATTTCCAGTTAATGCTTCCACAATTCTCTGGTGTATTGTGAATGTCGTGATTCTAGCCGAGCAAGACGGCCCCCTGGTGCTTAGATAAAGTGGGTCGTTACCCCTAAGGAGCACTAGGTGGACGTCTTGGGCAGTAAGATCCCCTCCGGCCCGACCCGGGTAAAAGTTGGGGGAAGGGGTCTTACAACTCCCCCCGGGAATTCTCCGGTAGTTAAGAATGTACTGAATGGATCCTTCCATGAGTGGCGTTGATCAATCTCCATCAGGTCTTCCTGCTTTATAGATGGTCAGAACAAGTCTGTCATGATTCCTCATGTCCTCGGACCGAGCTTGGCCAACCGGTCTGCTGCGACACTCTCCCCCTCGGCACATGTCGGATGGAGAATGTTTGGAACCCCCTAACTAGGACCCTCACCTTGGCCAAGTATTGTTGTAGGGTTGTCTCCCTTACCTCGAACTCCCCCCGAACTTGCGAGGCTACTACCATCAAATCTGTCAACACCTCCACATCTTGCACCCCCAACTCCTTAGCGAGTCGCATCCCTGCGATGACCGCTTCATACTCCGCCTGGTTGTTGGTGACATGGAAGTGTATCATTATGGCCTGCTCAATCTTCGTTCCCTGGGACTCTCCAAAACCACCCCCGCTCCTAAGGAATGCTTTCCTGAAGCCCCATCCAGCAGTAGCTTCCAAGCCATTACGTGGCCCGGTTCAACCGTTTCTGACCCAACCACACAATCTGCTAAGAAGTCTGCCACCGTCTGAGCTTTAACGGAATAACGTGGGATGAAAGAGATGTCGAACTCAATCAATTCCACCGACCATTTCGCCAACCTTCCCGAATGCTCCACCCCCTTGAAGATGTTGCAGAGGGGATGGTCAGTCAACACGCGGATCAAGTGGGCCTGAAAGTAGGGATGAAGTTTTCGAGCTGAGAGGACAAAAGCAAAGGCCAGCTTCTCCCGGACTGGATACTTGAGCTCCATCTTCTTCAAGACCCGACTCACATAGTAAATCGACAACTGCTTCTTCCCCTCCTCTCGGACCAATACAGAGCTTACAACCTTTGTCCCCACTCTGAGATACAAGGTCAGATATTCTCCTTCCCTGGGTCCCTGGAGTAGAGGAGCCTTGGTGACTTGGTCCTTCAGGGACTGGAAGGCCTCCTCACACTCCTTAGACAATTCAAACTTCTGATTCCCCCGTAATATCCTGAAGAAAAGCGAGCACTTCTCCCCTGCCCGGGAAATGAACCTGCTTAGCCTCGCAAGCTTTCCAGTCAGGCATTGGACTTCCTTAGCGTTTCTCGGCGATCCCAACTCCATGATTGCTTTTACCTTATCCGGGTTGGGTTCTACTCCAGCCGGGATCAGAAGGTGTCCCAGGAACTTCACCCGGCTTGCCCCGAAAACACACTTGTAGGGATTCAGCCTCATCTTGAACGTTCACAGGGTAGAGAAAGTTTCCTCCAAGTCCCAAAGGTGAGAGCTCACATCTTTGCTCTTCACCATATCCATCATCCTTTGGTAGGTTGCCCCTACATTCCTTAGCCCGAATGACATCATGTTATAGTTGTAGCATCTGCGGCTTGTGATGAAAGATACATCCTTCACATTCGGGGTGCATCCTGATTTGGTGAGAACCTGAAAAAGCATCCAAAAACTCATTACATGAAAATCGATGGCTGAGTCAACCAACACGTCAATTTGAAGCAAGAGATAACAATCATTGGGGCATGCTTTATTCAACAAGGAGAAGTCTACACACATCCTCTACTTTCCATACTCCTTCTTCACCATTACAATGTTAGAGACCTAGCCCAGAAACTGGATCTCTGACACAAAACTGGCCTTGAGGAGTTTTTCTACTTCCTTTTGGATGGGCCCCTCCAGCTTGTCGGTCATGCTCCTCTTCTTCTGGCAGATGGGGGAAAACCCTTGGATCGAGGTTCAGCCGGTGGCAGGCCACGACCGCATCGATGCCGGGCATATTCGTCGCACTCCAGGAGAAGATGTCCACATTCCACTAGATGCATGAAAGTATCCTCTCTTGATCTTCCGGGTACAATCCTCCACTGACCCGCACCCATTCTTCCCTTCCTGCTTGGGTAAGAACTGCCATCTCCATCACCACTTTTACCGGCTCCAGCTGGGACTGCTCAGCCCATTCTTCAACTGCCCTCTCTCCTTGGGCGTGGATCTCCTCTTCCACTGCTTCCTCTGTCACCATCATCTCCTCCCTTCTCTCTGGCTTTCCTTCCACGCTTCCTTCCTGGGTGAGGGCATGCTCCTCCCGTGACTTCGTCGTTGCCTCCTCTATAATCTTCTATATCTCCTCGGCTTCTGCTATCCACGTAATAGTATTGACCTCGGTGACGTAGCATTGTCTGGCCATCTTAGGATCTCCTTGAATCCGGACCTGCACCCCCCCATCATTGAATTTGATGCATTGATGGAAGGATGAGGGGATGCAGCGGAAAGCATTGATGAGAGGTTGGCCGAAGATTGCATTGTAGCTGCTGGGGGTGTCCACAATCACAAACAGACAGTTGTGTTTATGTCCCCACAAAGAACAGAAAACAAACCGAAATCGCATTGAGCCTCATAGAATGGAGGAGATGAGAGAGATTACTCCACCTTCCACTTCCTTCCAACAGGAAGAGAGATCAAACCACCACAGGAGACCGCTCTCTCCGAGAACCCGAAGAGCGGCACACAGACCGGCTCCGCCAGACCGCCCAGTCCGAGGCCAACACCCTCTTTGCCTCCAGATGTGGAAAAAGGAAGCCCTCACTCCGTCAAACGCCTTCTTCAATATTTCTTCCCGAAGATGACGTTGACTGAGCTCTAGGAAGAGGATAGTTGTAAACATTGAGAGCCCGCAACCACTCCACCAAGATACGCCTCTACACTAGGAGATGGTCTTCCAACTCACAAGAAGTTATCGACTGCCGTCTGAATTACCAGCGCGTTTAATATACTCTAATATCCTCAGTATAATGGATCTTCATGATCTGACATGTCACTGGAGGTGAAGGTGATCCTTTCCATGGGAGACGGGGCGAAGGTGTTTCATCAATACCCCATCCTGGAATGTCAAAGCGGCACTCCAACAAACAAGGAGTCAGAGTATGGTTTGGAAGCTCCCCATATGGGTGGCCTCGATTCCCCCCCCCCCTGTTGACAGCCACAGAGAGAAGAACCCTAATAGTGCTGAGACGAGCCACTGGAGAGAAAGTGTCATCGTAGATTACTCCAATCCTTCCAGACCCACCTAAAGGAGGAGGAACGTCGACCCTCTCTTCACACTGGTCCTCTTCTCCCTCCGTGTCCAGAAGGGGTAAGACTTCCTCAATCAGCACCGCCAGTTGCGACTGACCTTGCCGGAGTGGAGGGAGAAAGCGGAGTAGAGGGTGGAGATGATGAGGATGGGGAAGATGGTGGAGAGGGTGGAGATGGCTTGGAGTAGAGGGAATGGATGGGTTGGTATGAGAAGTAGGATCAGGAGGAGGAGAGGAGGAAGCAGGCGAGAAGTCTTCTCAGCTCTAGAAAAAGCAACATTCCAAGCATGTGGTTGTTGCGTGACCTTCAAGGAAGAGGAAAGGGATCTCCTAAAGAATGGAGAAGGGGGTAGCGGAAGTCATAGTAGCAGGAGAGGAGGACAGCATGGCAACTCCATCCCCACTCCTCTATTTTGTTGTGAGGTGTAGACCTTCCTCAAAAGAGGAGAAGTCTCGACCATTCCTCCTCCTTCCAAACAGAGAACAGCTCCCCTTCCCCAGGCTATCGTCACAACCTGATGTCGAACGGACGGGAAGAGCCCCGACTGTGGGGGAAGGGGTGGCCTTGGGTTTAGAGGAGGATGATGAGGAGGGAGGTGCCAGGAGCTGCCTCCATCCTGGGGGGTTGAACCCGCGCGGACAGGTCCGCGGACAGACGGGGAATCAGCAGAGAGAGCGCACACAATCCCCCTTGGAACAGAAAACAAACCGAAATAGTTTCCCCAATGGTATAGCTCTGTGGAAGATGAGAGAGATTACCCTCTTCCTTGACCCTGGTTAGACAAACCGGCTGAACCCAGGAAGAGAGATCCCACCACAGGAGACCGCTAATGCCTCCAGGATAGCTGATTGTTGGGCTCTTGATGACCTCCATCCCCACTCCTCTCCTTCCTCCTCGCACCCCTCCTTCTCCCTTCCCCAGGTTGTTGATGTTGTGGGGGAAGGGGTGGCCTCTGGAATCCCTGCCCCCTCTGTGGACTCTTGGCTCGTCTGATTGTTGGGCCTTCTCTTCTCCTCCTGCTTCTCTTCTCCTCCTGCCTGCTTCCTCCCTGCTCCCTATCTTCTCCTCCTGCCAATCTGTCCAGTTTCCTGACAAAGTTGGGGTTTGCTGCCTCCCCCTCGATCTCCTATGTCGCTCTCCATTATCTCTTCGAAGGACAACAGTGGCCTCCGCTTCAATGCCACCTTAAAGAATCCTTCTTGGAGTCCCAACGTAAAGGCCATCATCAGGGTAAACACTGACACCTCTTCCACGACGAGGTCTTCCTCCTGGAACTTATCCACGTAGCTTTCTAGGGTTTATTCCGGCCCCTGCTTGATCGCGAAGTGGAACTTCGTGCCCTTCTTCCTTTTCTTTGAAGTTGAGAACCACAGTACGAATGTCCGATGCAAATCTGTGTAGCAATAAATAGAGCTGGTGGGGAGCTAGTTAAACCAGTCCCTTGCCTTGTCCTTAAACGATATGGCAAAAGGTCGATACTTAAAAGCATCTGACATCTACATGATAGAAACTGCGTGCTCAAACCACTGTACGTGCTGAACTGGATCATCCATGCCGGTATAGTAGGACATCTCTGCAACCCTAAACCCATTTGGAACTGGGGCTAATACAAAAAATCCACTGAAGGGGATCCCGCCTGAGACGTGAGTGGGGGGCTCTCGCATAACCATCTTGCTAACCAAGCCCGCACTCGGCGAGCCGAGGAAGAGCTCTCGCCCGACGAGATCCTGCCCGGCTCCCTCACCATCTTTCTCCTTCCCGGTCTGCCTGACCGGTGCGTTCTCGCCTAGAGTAGGCTGAGCGACCACCGACACAGCTGGTGTCGAGCACTCGCCACGAGTGGCGCTGAGCTAGTGGTGCAGGGTCTCCATGACCTCCTTCTTGAAGTCTTCAAACATGCCCATTGTGGCCAAGGTCAGTGGGGGTGGTGAGTGCAGCTGGCCGGACCCGTGTCCTTCGCCTCCAGTTATGAGATTAACTGAGGATCTTCTGTGCTAACCACTCTCCACGCTCACCTCACCAAAGTGTTGAAACCTTAAATCGGTCTCTTGTGGAGTTCGGGATCCTAAAGAAGGGGTGGTCTCACGCTTACTTCCCTCAAACAATCTCACTATACCAAAGGTTTAGGAAAATGGGAACAGAACCGAGGTCCCAGCTAGGAGGTCTCACCTCACACCCGAAAGATCTAAGAGATCTTCCCCTCCTAAGCCAAGGTTGAGCTTGGGCATCTTAGAGACAATCAAGACTGGCTCAAGACAAGCCTGAAGAGAGAGAGAGAGAGAGATAGAGAGAGAGATAGAAGAATAGAAAACTGTGTCTTCAAAGGTGCCCCCATCGGGTCTGTTCATAGATTCCTAAACTTGGTCTGCCAATAACGTAACTCCGCTGTCCCATTTTGCTATATGCAGCCAAATTGGGTCTGCGAGCAGCGTAACTTCGTTGTTTTGAAGGTTATTTGCCTACCTTCAAGGACATCCAGGTAACTTTGCCTCTACACCCCACTAGGCGAGTGGTCTATGAAGGCACCACTCGCCTGAAGAAGCGAATGCTGGGGTGAGCCAAACATTCGCCTCCACAGCTCCTCAAAGGGCGATTGTGGGATTCACATGCCATTCACCTAATTTGGCGAGATACTTTCCGCTTGTTTTGGTGAAAGCCCTTTACTCTCTCTGGGCGAGTGCAGGTCTGCCTGCCCCCCTCGCCTACTTTGACTAGCTTGAACCTGAGGGTCATTTGTTTCGTCGGGGGGGGGGGGGGGGGGCACTCAGCGAATACGGGGTTGTACATTATGCCCCTACTCTGAGGTAGTACAAAGCCAGATCCTCCCTCTCCTTGGGTCCTTGGATGAGTGGGGCCTGGGTGAGTTGACTCTTCAAGGCTTGGAAAGCCTTCTCACACTATTCCGACCACTCGAACCTTTGATTCTCCCGCAATACTTTGAAGGATGGTGTGCACTTCTCTCCTGCCCGGGAGATGAACCTACTCAACCTGACAAGCTTCCCTGTCAGGCGCCAAACTTCCTTGGTGTTTCCCGGCGATTCTAGCTCCATTATGGATTTAACCTTATCATGGTTGGGCTCTACCCATGCTGGGGTGAGTAGATGACCCAGGAACTTTCCTCTACTCGCTCCAAAGACACATTTCAAGGGGTTCAACCGCATCTTGAACTCCCTTAGGATGGCAAACGTTTCTTCCAAGTCTAGAAGATGCGAGCTCACATTCTTGATTTTTACCATGAGTTCATTCATATATACCTCCAGGTTTCTCCTCCCCTGCTCTCTAAAAACCTGATCCATCATCCGCTGGTATGTCGCTCCTACATTTTCAGCCCAAAGGGCATCATCTCGTAACTTTAGCATCATTCTCTTGTGATAAATGAGACATCCTTGACATCGAGTCAGTGCATTCTAATTTGGTTATAATCTGAAAAAGCATCCAAAAAACTCATCACATAAAAATCGACGACGGAGTCACCCAGCGTATCGATACTAGGCAGAGGATAACAATTCTTAGGGCATGATTTATTTAAAAGTAAAAAATTCGACATACATCCTCCATCGCCCGTCGCCCTTTTTAACCATTACTATGTTGGAGACCCAGCCTAGATACTGGATCTCTGATACAAAACCTGCATTGAGAAGCTTCTCCACCTCCTACCGGATGGGCTCCTCCAGCATGACACTAACAGTTCTCCTCTTCTGATGGATGGGATGTGTCTTTGGGTCGAGGTTTAGGCGGTGGCACGCCACGTCTGCGTCGATGCCTGACATGTCAGTTGCTCTCCATGCGAAGATGTCAACGCTCCTCTGAATGCATTCCAGTATCCCCTCCTGATCTCCATGGCTCAGCCTACCACTAACCCGCACCATCTATGTCTTCCCAGCCTTGGTGAAAACAACCATCTCTATCACCTCCTCTACTGCTTCCAGCCCGAACTGCTCCTCCCACTCACTTCCAGGTCTCTCCCCCTATGCAAGTACCTCATCCTTCCCCACCTCTTCCACTTCCATCACCCTGGTCCCATTCTCTAGCAACCCCTCTGCCCTCTCCTCATGGGTGCAGACTCCCCTTCGCCTACTTCCTCCACCATCACCTCCACTTCTTCCTGTGCCGCCAGCTCTTTCGCTACTTCCTCCTCAACCACTTCTGCATCGTCTCCTAGCCCTGCCCACACCTCCATCTCGTTCCCAATCTCCTCGGCCTCTGCCAACCAAGAAACAGTGTTAATGACCATCACATAACACTGTATCGCCACCTTCGGATCCCCCTTGACTCGGACCTTAACTCCTCCATTGTTGAAATTGAGACATTGATGAAAAGATGATGGGATGTAGCGAAAATCGCTGATGAGGGGGCGTCCAGAGATGGCGTTGTAGCTGCTCGGAGCATCAACGATGACGAACCGACAATTCATCGACACCCCTCCCAGTGTTACATGGAGACCAACTCCACCTTTGACTTCCTTCCTTTCTTCCGAAAAATCGAACAACGACCCGTCCGAAACCAATACCATCCTTGCCTCTACCTCCATCGCCTCAAAGTCTTTCTTGAAGTCACATTCACGGAGCTCCCATTGTCAACCAGAATCCCGGAGATCATGAAATTTTCGATTGTCGTCTGGATCACCGGGGCATCAGAGAACGGGTCCTCGTAGTCGGGTATGTCCTTTGATGAGAAGTTAATCTTCTCCTTTGGGGTGGGGTTTGGGAAGTCGAGGCGACGCCCCTTCTGAACATTGTCTGGAAGCTCCCCTTGCGGGTGGCTTCGATTCCGAACATCCCCCCACCCCGTGGATCACCTCGATCCCTACGTGGGCGTATATGTCAACTTGATCCTTGCGCATATCCTCCTCTCCTCCTCCTGGCAGAACTTCCTTGATCTGTACTGATGGTTGTTGTTGCACCTGACCTTTCACTTCCCTCAACTCCAGAAACTCGAGGCAGGCGGCCGTCGCGTGAACTTCCTCCTGGTGGAAGTCACAATATGTCAACACTACCCTACCTCCTTCTCTTCCTCCCCTTCCATTATCTCTTCTCCTTCCCCTTCTACGGGCGATCGCCATCACTTGTTGTTGCGGTGGGAGGGGCGGCCTCTGGTCCTGTCTCCACCCAGGTGGGTTGAACCGCCTCTAAACCCCGTCGTAATTCTCCCCGCTATGAAATCCTCCCCATTGCGCCTGAGCAGGTCCCTCCTAGGGTCTCTAGGCCAGTCGGTTGTTTGGCTCTCAATACCCTCAACCATGTTGCTGCCCCTGGAACCCCTGGCCCCTGAGCTCTTCCCTGCTTCTAGCTTCTTACTGCCAGCTTGCTTACTGCTCCTTCATCTCACCCTCCGCCAACTTGGCCAGCTTCTTGGCGAATGCCAGATTCGCCGACGGTCCCTCTATCTCTTTTATTGCCCTCTCCATCAGCTCTTCAAAGGATAGAGATGACTCCCTCTTCAGCTTCATACTAAATAGTCATTTGTAACGCCTCCATCCGTCACATGGAATATAACGGTGGGTCCGGCCGGGGCCCCACGCCATATTTCACAGACAAACGGTGGAGTCACGTGTGGAAATCAAAATCTCGTTCTACTCGTGTCCTAACTCAAAACATTCTAGCGCAATATTTTAAGTTGAATAAACTCAGCACAGTGAATGTCCACTAATATAAACTCCACATTTATATATAGAACATGAATGTATACAACACACACACACACTCACGACCTTACGGCCTTACAAGTTGCTCTTTACAAATATATACAATTTCATACATCGGCACGCAGGCCGGCCACACATGAAATCCAAACATTCGTCGCACAGCCTTCAAGGGCCTTCATAGCAAGCCTTTATTCCGCTCAATTCAATTCAATCCATCAGGACCTGCAAATAGTCATCCACCCCAAGAGCGGTAAACAAAGCAACGGTCAGCATTAGCTGACCACTTATAATGACCCTAACCTTTGTCCTGGGTAGTGGTTCCTTCCATGTATGCATTGTCATCATAACACCTATCATGCTACCAATCACAACCATGCCACAAACGCCGGTATTCACCCGACGCTCCGTGCACTCAGGGCACCTGATTGGTGTATCGGATATACCCGTCGTCCACTGCCGATCAGAGGATTTTAACTTGTTGGTTGGACGGTCCTAGTCCACCAATCCCGCATGCTGGTGACATTCCGTCCATCCCACTCAGAGGTACTACCCTCACAGTAAACATGAGCAGATCAACCCACCCTAGTGGTGTAGCAAGCCGGGTTTATCTGTGCTCCCCAGGCATTACCACCAATCGACCTCCCATCCTAATCCAGATCGACCCACCCTAGTGGAGTAGCAAGCCGGGTTTAACTCGGCTCCCCAGGAATTTCCACCAATTGACCCATCAACTCATATAGATTAACCCACCCTAGTGGTGTAGCAAGCCGGGTTTATCTCGCGCTCCCCAGACGTTGCTACCAATTGACCTCTCAACACAACCAGGAACTTTCGCAAAGCACCCAAGATCAACATTCATACATCCATACATCCATACATCCATACAACAGAGTCTACACTCATAAATCTTATGTATCATCAAATCCATGGAATCTTCTCCGGTTTACCCATAATCATCACCAATCCAGACTAACCGTCCAGATGGGCTTCACACAGCATGCATATACCATACTACACACTTCCGGCTCTAGATGCAGACTCAACCAAGGAATCACTTACGATATCCACCTCTTGGTGGAGGATTCCATACATATGCATAAAGAAAGGACTTCGATGTCCAATAAGGAGATCATTATCCTTGAAGATCGCTTTGGAGCCATGAATTAGCCGGATGGAAATCACCGCCTCGGCTTTGCCTTCACGAATCCAAACTCGGATCTTGATTCTGCACTCCGCAGCTCCTCCAGCAGCTAGTTTCCTCTTCCCTTCCCTCCTTACCTTGCTCTCTCTTTCTCTCTCTCTCTCTCTTTGAGAATGAGAAGAAGAAGAAGAAATGAAATGAAGGCATTGATCCCTCATTCTTGGCCTTTTATCCACAGGGAAGGGGCCTGAACCTTTGGATCCAGGATAAGGAAAATGAACGGCCATGATTTGCCCAAAAATAGGCTGAACACGGCCTGACACGCCCTGTGACACGGCCTGACACGCCCTGTGACATGCCCGTGTCACAAGCCGTGTCCCTTAAGCGGCACACAACCGACTCATATCCAAACAGTACACGGCCGTGTGACACGCCCGTGTCACACCCCACACGCCCGTTTCATGGTCGACACGCCCATGTCTAGCAGCAGTGTACTTCACCTCAGCACAACATCAACTCACCCGAGAGGGACACGGCCATGGGACATGCTCGTGTCCCTGGCCGTGTACCACAAGACACACCAGTGTCTCTTAACACACGCAATCCTGACTGAATCCCGCAAAGGACACGCCCTGTGACACGCTCGTGTCACAGGCCGTGTATTCCCCTTGCTTGCCGCTCGACGATTGTCGAGCGTAGTTCGTCGACTCGAGCACGACACGCCCTGGGACACGACCGTGTCCTAGGCCGTGTCACCCAACCTGAACCCAACTTGGGCTCTAGGGTGTTACAATCCTCCCCTCCTTCAAAAAAAATTTTGTCCCGAAATTTGGCTCGACTACAGACATTCATCTAGCACTTCTCGTTGGACCGTTGGGGCTCAGACTGCCCAGCACCACTCCTCGCCACCTATCAATGTACAAAACACCATTAATAATCCATTGCATAACGGTAATGATACATTGAATACATGGTGACGCTCTTCACGTGCATGTATAACATTCCTAGTGGACATTCTTGAGTTCAATTATGTTCTCCCTCTCATAAATCTCAAACCTGGCTCTGATACCACTTTTAACGCCTCCATCCATCACATGAAATATAACGATGGGTCCGGCTGGGGCCCCACGCCATAGTTCACAGACAAACGGCAGAGTCACGTGTGGAAATCAAAATCTCGTTCTATTCGTATCCTAACTCAAAGCATTCTAGCGCAACATTTTAAGTTGAATGAACTCAGCACAACGAATGTCCATTAATATAAACTCCACATGTATATATATAACGGGAATGTATACAACACACACACACACTCACGGCCTTACGGCCTTACAGGTTGCTCTTTACAAATATATACAATTTCATACATCGCCACGCAGGCCGGCCACACATGTAATCCAAACATTCGTCGCACAACCTTCAAGGGCCTTCGCAGCAAGCCTTTATTCCGCTCAATTCAATTCAATCCACCAGCACCTGCAAATAGTCATTCACCCCAAGAGCGGTGAACAAAGCGACAGTCAGCATTAGCTGACCACTTATAATGACCCAACCCCTTGCCCGGGGCAGTGGTTCCTTCCCTATATGCATTGCCATCATAACAGTTATCAAGCTACCAATCACAACCATGCCACAAATGCCGGTATTCACCCGACGCTCCGTGCACTCAGGGCACCTGATTGGTGTACCGGATATACTCATCGTCCACCGCCAATCAGAGGATTTTAACTTGTTGGTCGGCCGGTCCTAGTCCACCAATCCCGCAGGCTGGCGACATTCCGTCCATCCCACTCAGAGGTACTACCCTCACAGCAAACATGAGCAGATCGACCCACCCTAGTGGTGTAGCAAGCCAGGTTTATCTGTGCTCCCCAGGCATTACCACCAATCGACCTCCCATCCTAATCCAGATAAACCCACCCTAGTGGAGTAAAAAGTCGGGTTTAACTCGGCTCCCCAGGCATTGCCACCAATCGACCCCTCAACTCATACAGATCAACCCACCCTAGTGGTGTAGCAAGCCGGGTTTATCTCGCGCTACCCAGGTGTTGCTACAAATTGACCTCTCAACACAACCAGGAGCTTTTGCAAAGCACCCAAGATCAACATCCATACAACAGAGTTTACACTCATAAATCTTACGTATCATCAAATCCACGGAGTCTTCTCCGGTTTACCTATAACCATCACCAATCCAGACTAACCGTCCAGATAGGCTTCATACAGCATGCCTATGTCGTACTACACACGTCCGGCTCTAGATGCAGACTCAACCAAGGAATCACTTACGATATCCACCTCTTGGTGGAGGATTCCATGCATATGCATAAAGAAAGGACTTTGATGTCCAAGAAAGAGATCGTTACCCTTGAAGATCGCTTTGGAGCCATGAATTAGCCGGATGGAAATCACCGCCTCGGCTTTGCCTTCACGAATCCAAACTCGGATCTTGATTCCGCACTCCGCAGCCCCTCCAGCAGCTGGTTTCTTCTTCCCTTCCGTCCTTCCCTTGCTCTCTCTTTCTCTCTCTCTCTCTCTCTTTGAGAATGAATAGAAGAAGAAGAAGAAGAAATGAAATGAAGGCATTGATCCCTCATTCTCGTCATTTTATCCACAGGGAAGGGGCTTGGACCTTTGGATCCAGGATAAGAAAAACGAACGGCCCTGATTTGCCCAAAAATAGGCTGAACACGGCCTGACACGCCCTGTGACACGCCCGTGTCACAGGCCGTGTCCCTTAAGCAGCACACAACCGACTCATATCCAAACAGTACACGACCATGTGATACGCCCGTATCACACCATACACGCCCGTGTCATGGTCGACACGCCCATGTCTAACAGCCGTGTACTTCACCTCAGCACAACATCAACTCACCCGAACGGGACACGGCCATGGGACACGCCCGTGTCCCAGGCCATGCACCACAAGACACACCCGTGTCTCAACATACGCAATCCTGACTGAATCCCGCAAAGGACACGCCCTGTGACACGCCCGTGTTACAGGCCGTGTATTCCCCTTGCTTACCGCTCGACGATTGTCGAGCGCAGTTCGTCGACCCGAGCACGACACGCCCTGGGACACGCCCGTGTCCCAGGCCGTTTCACCCAACCTGAACCCAACTTGGGCTCTGGGGTGTTACATCATTGCTGCAAACCCAACATGAAGGCGAGCATCAAAGTATACCCTGGAACCTCTTGGACCAAAAGTGTTGATGCGCGAAAACATCGCGGGGCACTAGCCAGCTAACACGGAGGGGGTGTTCGGTCTCACAAGCTAGGAGAGGGAGAGGGATGAAGGGAAAAAGCTTCTGAGTGCTCGAGAGTGGAGCAAGCAGCTTGTCAAAGGGGGTTGCGGGGATAGAAGAGAGGAGAAGCTTGATCAACAGAGAGGGTTGATCAAGAGAAGGAGGTTGATCAGGAGCTGTCGAGCAGACGACTAATATGATAGTTGCGCTTGTAGGTTGGTTGTCGAGAAGAGCTGAGCTGAGCTGAGGGCAAGGCTTGCTGAGCAGAGAGCAAGCTTGCTGAGCTGAGAGCAAGCTTGCTGAGCAGAGAGAAGGAGAAGGGGCCGCTAGCAGCGGCAACAACACACTTCGCCCGCCGCGGCCTAAATGTCACTCTTGCGACGGGCTTTCCTTTGATTAATAGCTAGAGATTACAAGCTTACAAGTACACCTTTACATCAAATCACTAAAGGGGTACAAAGAGAAGCTGGCGGCTAAGAGAGAAGAAATTGCCATAAAGCAGAGAAGAGAGGCTGCCAGAGACTAAGTAAAAGAGTCTGCCAGCTGCTGGAGGACTGGAAAATGGAGTCTGCAGAGTCTGCTGGCAAGCTGCTGGAGAGCTGTGGAGGACTGCGCGGACAGGAAACTGAGTCCGCAGGGCTTGCTGGAAGGCTGATGACGGACTGCGCGGACTGGAAAACGGAGTCCGCAGGGTCTGCTGGCAAGACTTGTCTCTTCCTCTGAAGTGCAGAATGAGAGGCACCAGGGGCTATTTATAGGCCCAGGGAAGATCTTGAAGAAGCGGGGCCCAGTGATGTCAGCATGACGACCTGCGCGGACTCCGCAGACTGGAAATTGGAGTCTGCCATTGTAGGCGAAGCAGGCTGCAAGAAGCGGAGAACGGAGGCCACCCCCTTGCGGGCGGCCTGGGCGGACTCTAGGGGGAGTCCACCCGGCTGGCCGGGCCGCCCCCGAGCGGGCGGCCTGGGCGGACTCCGGGAGGAGTCCGCCCGACTGGTCGGGCTGCCCCCGAGCGGGCGGCCTGGGCGGACTCCGGGAGGAGTCCGCCCGACTGGCCGGGCTGCCCCCGAGCGGGCGGCTTGGGCGGACTTCGAGGGGAGTCCGCCCGGCAGAGCCGGGCCGCCCCCGAGCGGGCGGCCTGGGCGGACTCCGAGGGGAGTCCGCCCGGCAGGCCAGGCCGCCCCCGCGCGGGCGGCCTGGGCGGACTCCGGGTGGAGTCCGCCGGGCAGGGCCGGGCCGCCCCCTAGCGGGCGGCCTGGGCGGACTCCGCGGGGAGTCCGCCCGGCAGGCCGGGCCGCCCCCGAGCGGGCGGCCTGGGCGGACTCCGGGTGGAGTCCGCCCGGCAGGGCCGGGACGCCCACTAGCGGGCGGCCTGGGCGGACTCCGGGTGGAGTCTGCCCGGCAGGGCCGGGCCGCCCCCTAGCGGGCGGCCTGGGTGGACTCCGTGGGGAGTCCGCCCGGCAGGCCGGGCCGCCCCCGAGCGGGCGGCCTGGGCGGACTCCGGGTGGAGTCCGCCCGGCAGGGCCGGGCCTCCCCCTAGCGGGCGGCCTGGGCGGACTCTGCGGGGAGTCCGCCCGGCAGGCCGGGCCGCCCCCGAGCGGGCGGACTCCGGGAGGAGTCCGCCCGGCTGGCAGGCGGAGGCCGCCTCTGGCGGGCGGCCTCGGCGGACGGCGGCAGGAAGCCGCCGCTCCTCGAACGGTCAGGGAGACCGGAGCCCCTTGGGCGGACTGGGAAACCGCCCCCTGTGGCGCTGATGGCGGGATCCTACAAGGAGAAGCATTGCACGGTTAGCGGGCCTAACCGCATGGCCTGCGAGGGTGAGCTATGGGAATAGCCCGCCGTCCCGCAGGGCATGCGGTTGCAAGGGAACCTAGACGGACAGGAAAAAAACTGTCCGCCTACGCTGGGGGCTTGTCGCGATCAAAAGGAAGAATCTAAGGAGCGCGACTAGCCAGCTGGCTACCTTGGGAAGGATCGCCGATTTCTGGGTTAACATAATCCCCGCACTTTTTCAAGTTCCGAAAAGAACTTCGAAAAAGTTGGAGACCCACGAAAATCGTGATCCACCCCAACGGAAAAGAGAAGGGGCAAGGAGAGATAGAACCTGAAGACTCTCCTTAGAAGTTTGGTGCTTCCTGTCTATTTTCCTGATAGAGGCTTGCAAGCACCTGTTATCCTCTGAGTGGAGCTTGCAAGTGTCGGCGATCTCTGCAAGAAGAGAGTTAGAGGCAGGTATTGTATACAAAGATAAGCTGCAAGTACCTGAATATGACTTGCAGACGTCTGCTAACCACTGCAAAGTGAAGAGTGAGCAGCATATATAAAATATTGATTTAGACTGCAAGTACCTGGATGAGGCTTGCAGGTGTCTGTTAATCTCTGCAAGGAGAGGAGTTAGAAGCAAATAAGACATGAAAATAACTTGCAAGTACCTGTGAAGAGAAGGCTTGCAAGTGTTAACTGTTGACGAGATAAGGCCGATATGACCAATTAGCAATGATAATGTCTGATGAATTTTTATCATGAAACCCAGATAAATAAATTGAGTGTTAACTGTTGACAGATATGATTGGATTGCAGTAGCATGGCTGATAGCGCTTGAGCAAGCAATGTATAGAAGATGAGAGCAATAGAACTTATATAAGTAGAGTGCGAGTCATCATCCGATAGAGCTTTGAACAAGCAATTCATATAGGATGAACACAAGTAAAATGATTGCTAGAAATCCTTTTAGTATGTCGGATTAACCGGTTCACCTGTGAAAGAGGCGTTTGACAAAAAAGAGGAGAACTAGCTAAACTCCCTTGACAGAGCACAAAAGGGAGACATGCGCAAAAAATCCTAAGAAGGAAGCGACAGATGCACTACTCTCTTGCCTTGGGTACAACCATCACTGATCAATGAGACTAGTTGCGCCAAGTGGCCTATTGCTTGTCTGTGGATTGATCAGTGGAGTTGTGGGAACCCGCGAAGGCACGGATCGAGAGTACCATAGAGTGTTCGGTCATCACAGCTGTGAGGTGATCAAAGAGACAAGGTTACGCTTGATCGCCATTGCTTGTCAAGCAAAGATCACTGTAACTGTAATGTATCCTTTGCGAAGCACATCAGAGCTAACACACGGGGCTCCCCTAGCACACACTCTGTGTCAGATGCCGGCTAGGATCCGAAATCTGAAGCCCATTATCATGATTGAACTGCTCCCACTACACATATGGGTATACTCCCGCCATATGTGGTCGAAGCGGTAGTGCGAGAACAAACTACGGAGGGAACGTTTCAGACTCGGCGATATCTCATTGGTGTAGCGATCTCTTTGGCAAAGAGAAAAAATAGAGAAGGAGCATCACAAGCAAGGAACTGTGTCAGTATAAGTTCTCTGATAAAAGCTTTGTCGAAAAGCAAGAAAGAACACTGAGAAGTGTTTGGTTAAAGCGAAAATGCTTGGAAAACATGAAGAGAAGAGTAAGGGTAACCGATAGTTGGTGCGAGGAGCTTTGAGGATTCATGAATGTGATGGTTCACCCTTCTGGAGCAGATGTTGAATTTTACCCTCCTTCAGCATTTCTTGCACCAATCGCCGAAAGGCTCTGCAATCCTCTATTGCATGACCCTTTTCTCTGTGATACTCACAGTATTAGTCAGAGTTTTTGCCCTTCTGATCAGCAGGCTGAGGGCCCATACTGCTTGTTTTGTCCTTGATAGTGTGAGTAACCCCACCCAACGTGTTATCAACTTTCGATCCATTGCGCTGGAAGAGATGTTGGCGATTTCGGAAGCATCTTCCTTTCTTTGCTTGCGATTGAAGACACTTTGGGGAAGAGTTTGGAGGTTTTTCGATAGGGAGCAAAACCTCTGGGCCTCTCTTCCTCCCAATGGGAAGTTCAGGTGACTTTACTGGGTGATTGGAGGCGTACACGGTTGCTTGAGGGCTGAGTTTGCAGACACTTTCTTTTTGCCCGGTACCTGGAAACTGCACAGCGACTGTGGTCTGGCTGGATAGACAACTTGTCAGATAAGCATAAGGGCCAACCGGCAGAAGAGTTGGCATATTAAAATGTGAATTCCCCACTTCCGGGTTGAGTGGAGCAACTGGTGCTACTACAAGTTGAGAGTCTAGCCGCTGAAGTATAATGGCTAAGGTGTCATTGATCGCTGCTATCTGCTGGGAAGTTTCCCGACGTAACAGCAAGAGAGCTTCCCAAAGAGCGTCTTCGCTGGTAGGAGGAATGTTTTGAGAGGGCTGGCGGTCTGACATGGCTAACTGTCGTTGTTCACCATCTGATCGGATCTGAAGGCCGCGTGTTAACTGTTGATGCACGAAAACGTCGCGGGGCACCAGCCAGCCAACACGGAGGGGGTGTTCGGTCTCACAAGCTAGGAGAGGGAGAGGGATGAAGGGAAAAAGCTTTTGAGTGCTCGAGAGTGGAGCAAACAGCTTGTCAAAGGGGGTTGCGGGGATAGAAGAGAGGAGAAGCTTGATCAACTGAGAGGGTTGATCAAGAGCAGGAGGTTGATCAGGAGCTGTCGAGCAGACAGCTAATATGACAGTTGCGCTTGCAGGTTGGTTGCCGAGAAGAGCTGAGCTGAGCTGAGGGCTAGGATTGCTGAGCTGAGAGCAAGCTTGCTGAGCTGAGAGCAAGCTTGCTGAGCAGAGAGAAGGAGAAGGGGCCGCCAGCAGCGGCAACAACACACTTCGCCCGCCGCGGCCTAAATGTCACTCTTGCGACGGGCTTTCCTTTGATTAATAGCTAGAGATTACAAGCTTACAAGTACACCTTTACATCAAATCACTAAAGGGGTACAAAGAGAAGCTGGCGGCTAAGAGAGAAGAAGTTGTCAGAAAGCAGATAAGAGAGGCTACCAGAGACTAAGTAAAAGAGTCTGTCAGCTGATGGAGGACTGGAAAACGGAGTCTGCAGAGTCTGCTGGCAAGCTGCTAGAGAGCTGTGGAGGACTGCGCGGACAGGAAACTGAGTCCGCAGGGCTTGCTGGAAGGCTGATGACGGACTGCACGGACTAGAAAACGGAGTCCGCAGGGTCTGATGGCAAGACTTGTCGCTTCCTCTGAAGTGCAGAATGAGAGACACCAGAGGCTATTTATAGGCCCAGGGAAGATCTTGCAGAAGCGGGGCCCAGTGATGTCAGCATGATGACCTGCGCGGACTCCGCGGACTGGAAATTGGAGTCCGCCATTGTAGGCAAAGCAGGCTGCAGGAAGCGGAGAACAGAGGCCACCCCCTTGCGGGCGGCCTGGGCGGACTCCGGGGGGAGTCCGCCCGGCAGAGCTGGGCCGACCCTGAGCGGGCGGCCTGGGCGGACTCCGGGGGAGTCCGCCCGGCTGGCCGGGCCGCCCCCGAGCGGGCGGCCTGGGCGGACTCCGGGGGGAGTCCGCCCGACAGAGCCGGGCCGCCCCCGAGTGGGCGGCCAGGGCGGACTCCGGGGGGAGTCCGCCCGGCTGGCCGGGCCGCCCCCGAGCGGGAGGCCTGGGCGGACTCCGGGAGGAGTCCGCCTGGCTGGCCGGGCCGCCCCCGAGCGGGCGGCCTGGGCGGACTCCGAGGGGAGCCCGCCCGGCAGAGCCAGGCCGCCCCCGAGCGGGCGGCCTGGGCGGACTCCGAGGGGAGTCCGCCCGGCAGGCCGGGCCGCCCCCGAGCGGGCGGACTCCGAGTGGAGTCCGAGGGCCGGGCCTCCCCCTAGCGGGCGGCCTGGGCGGACTCCGGGGGGAGTCCGCCCGGCAGGCCGGGCCGCCCCCGAGCGGGCGGCCTGGGCGGACTCCGAGGAGTCCGCCCGGCTGGCCGGGCCACCCCCGAGAGGTCGGCCTGGGCGGACTCCGAGGGGAGTCCGCCTGGCAGAGCCGGGCCGCCCCAGAGCGGGCGGCCTGGGCGGACTCCGAGGGGAGTCCGCCCGGCAGGCCGGGCCGCCCCCGACCGGGCGGCCTGGGCGGACTCCGGGTGGAGTCCGCCCGGCAGGGCCGGGCTGCCCCCTAGTGTGCGGCCTGGGCGGACTCCGCGGGGAGTCCGCCCGGCAGGCCGGGCCGCCCCCGAGCTGGCGGCCTGGGCGGACTCTGGGTGGAGTCCGCCCGGCAGGGCCGGGCCGCCCCCTAGAGGGCGGCCTGGGCGGACTCCGCGGGGAGTCCGCCCGGCAGGCCGGGCCGCCCCCGAGCGGGCGGCCTGGGCTGACTCCGGGTGGAGTCCGCCCGGCAGGGCCGGGCCGCCCCCTAGCGGGCGGCCTGGGCGGACTCCGGGTGGAGTCCGCCCGGCAGGGCCGGGCCGCCCCCTAGCGGGCGGCCTGGGCGGACTCCGGGGGAGTCCGCCCGGCAGGCCGGGCGCCCTCGGGCGGCCTGGGCGGACTCCGGGAGGAGTCCGCCCGGCTGGCAGGTGGAGGCCGCCTCTAGCGGGCGGCCTCGGCGGATGGCGGCAGGAAGCCGCCGCTCCTCGAACGGTCAGGGAGACCGGAGCCCCTTGGGCGGACTGGGAAACCGCCCCCTGTGGCGCTGATGGCGGGATCCTGCAAGGAGAAGCATTGCACGGTTAGCGGGTCTAACCGCATGGCCTGCGAGGGTGAGCTATGGGAATAGCCCGCCGTCCCGCAGGGCATGCGGTTGCAAGGGAACCTAGATGGACAGGAAAAAAACTGTCCGCCTACGCTGGGGGCTTGTCGCGATCAAAAGGAAGAATCTAAGGAGCGCGACTAGCCAGCTAGCTACCTTGGGAAGGATCGCTGATTTCTGGGTTAACAAAAAGGATCTCCTCTTGGAACCTATCAATGTAACTCTCATTGTGTCCTTCAGCCCTCGCTTGATTGTGAATAGGAAATTGCTCCCTTCTTCCTCTTTTTTGATGTCGAGAACCTCAAGAGTAACCTACGACGCATATCCTCAAAACAATAGATCGAGCTTGTGGGAAGCTGATGGAACTAATCTCTTGCCTTCTCCTTTAGGGTGATGGCGAAAAGTCGGCACTTGAAAGCGTCTGACATCTGCCGGATTGAAACGACATCCTCAAATTACTAGACATGCTGCACCAGATCATCTCTGCCCATGTAGTAAGACATCTCTAGTTCCCTGAACCCCTCTGGAAATGGGGCCAAGACGATCAACTCGCTAAAAGGGCTCCCTCACCCCACCAGGCGAGATGACCCATCTCGCACCACTAACACACTGATTCTGTCAGCACTCGCCTGATCAGGGAACAAATCTCGCCCGGTGAGATCCATTTCGTCGCTCTCTGCCGGCACTTACTTCCAGCTTCGTTGACCCGGGGCATTCTCGCCTAAAGATGGGGCTGCGACCACCGAGACAGAAGGTGTCGCTCACTCGCTTCTCGCGGCGAATGCTAGATGTATGGTTTGCAGAAACCCGCTCTTCAATTCTTCTAACATTCCTGTTGCAGTATGGAGGCCAGGCGGTCTGTTGCTGTTTGGAGTCCGGGCGGTCTGGCGGTTTATCCCAGCGGCTTGTCTCCCGGGCTGTTGCTGTTTGGTGTCCCAACGGTCTGGCGGTTTGTCTCAGGCGACTTGGAGACCGGTGGTCTGGCGGTCTCCTGTGGCGGCTTGTTCTCTGTGGCAGCTTGTTCTCTCCTTCTGGTGGTGGTCGAGCGGTTAGCCGGCTTGTCTAACCACGCGACTTGTTCGGTTTGTTTATTTGTAAAGCCGCATATACTTATAATTATTTAGTCCCGCATTGCTTATTTGTAATCTCTCTCATCTCTTCCATTCTATAAAAGGGAGGCTATACCTTTGTAATACACACTTTTTTGGATAATAAAATTTTGTTACTCCAAATTTTCGGCCTATTTATTTCCTGTTCGCACATGGTATCAGAGGACTCGATCTTTTCCTCCTGATTCTGTGAGCCCTCTCTGTCTGCGCGGCTTGTTTCTTCTTCTCGCGACCTATCTTCGCGACTTGTTTCTTCTTCTCGCGACCTGTCTTCGCGACTTGTTCTTCCACCGGCTTTCACCCTGTTCGCGCGGTCTCTTTTGCTCCTTGTCATTGTCCTTTGTGTGCGCGACCTCTTTGATTCCTCTTTCTTCTCGCTGCTCTCTTCTATGGCAATCTCCGATATCTCTACCACCACACCACCACTCCTGTTGCCGCTCCTCCTCCTACTCCTCCCACTCCTTCGGGCAACCTTGACACCGTTTCCAAACTCATCGGTCCCAACTACCCGGATTGGAGTGTCTCCTTCACCTTCCTCCTCCGCTCTCAACGCAAACGTCATTATCTCACCGATGCCCCTCCTCCGCATGATTCCCCTCTCTTTGACGATTGAGATGTCAACGACACTCTTGTCCGCACATGGCTGGCTTACAGCCTCTCTGATGAATGCCTACCCGTCATCCGTCATGATGAAATCGTTAAGGCTGCTTGGCTTCATCTCGCCGCTCTCTACTCCAAGGGGGCTCAGACGTCCCGCATCTATACTCTGTATGCAGACCTATTTGCCCGCCCATCCATGTCTCCTGCTGCTGCTTAGCAACAAGTTCAGGCTCTCGGAGCCGAAATTCTCCAAAATCGCCCCTTCTCTGCAGATCTCGCTGAGCAACACAAACACTTCCAGGAGCTTCTGATTGTGTGTTATCTTCTGCGACTTCCTGAGTCGTATGACATGATACATCAACAAATCCTTGGCGAGGCAGAGTCTCCCACCCTGGATGTCACTACTGCCCGCATTGCCGATGTTACCTCTCTACTACAACGTCTGTTGTTATCCTCCCCTCCTCAACCGGACAACTCCGCTCACCATACTCAGCGCAGTGGTTCTGGTGGCCGCTACCTCCCATCCAGCGAACGTGGTGCTTCCCGCTTTCTCTGCTCTCACTGTGGCTGCACCGACCACACTATTGAACGCTGCTGGAAGAAACATCCTCATCTTCGACCATATGGGGACGCTTCCACTTCTTCTTCGAAGCCGTCCGCCTCCGTGGTCACATCTTCAGGTAGTGCCCACGTCGCTACTCAAGGTAAATGGCTGATCGAATCTGGTGCTACCAATTATATGACCGGCAATCCGCAATGTTTTTCTCTCCTAGAACAGCATGACCGGTTTCCCCCGGTCCTTGTTGCGGACGACTATCCCTCACCGATCAATGGAACGGGTGTTGTTCAAGTCACTCCGTCTCTTTGCTTGGCGGACACCCTCTGCGTGCTCAAGTTCCCTTGCAACTTGTTATCTGTTACCTCGTTTTGCAAGCAACTACAATGCTCCGTCACATTCACTTCTACTACTTGTTCTTTTCAGGATTCGGGCTCCAAGCGGACGATTGCTACTGGGACTGAGAGCGGCGGTCTCTTTCCTTGACAACGTTTCCGCACCGTCTGCCTTCTCCTCCTCTTCTACTGATCTTCTCCAGTGGCACCTTCGTCTTGGTCATGCTCTTCCACGACTTCTTCGTCAGCTTATGCAACATCTTCCTCCGCAGAGTCCTCCTCTCAACTATGACGCATGCCAGCTTGGCAAGCATCACTACTCGTCCTTCCCATCGAAGCAAGGTCGTGGATCTTCCCGACCGTTTGAACTTGTTCACTCTGACATTTGGGGTCCTGCTCCTACCCTCACCATCGGTCGGGGTAGTTCATATTTTGTAACATTTATTGATGATTTATCTAGGTGTACGTGGGTATATCTTTTAAAGGATCACTCCGAACTATTTTCTGTATGGACATCATTTTATAATATGATTAAGAATCAGTTTGATATGTCTATTAAAAAATTTCACTCTGACAATGCCAAGGAATATCTTAGCACTGTTTTCTCTTCCTTCTGTATGCAACATGGTATTATTCATCAAACTAGCTGTGTCTATACCTCACAACAAAATGAGGTGGCGGAACGCAAAAACCGTCACCTCCTCGATGTCGCTCGCACTTTGATGACACAGATGCAGGTTCCTCGCTCCTATTGGGGCTACACTGTCCTCATCTCCTGTTACCTCATTAATCACATTCCGTCCACGGCTCTCCACAGACAAACCTCATTCTCTATTTTGTATCCGGGCAAGGATCTGTTTTCTCTCCCTCTGCGTATCTTTGGGTGCACGACTTTTGTATACAATCCTTCCGCAAATCATGACAAACTCGACTCACGTGCCACCAAGTGTGTCTTTTTAGGTTACTCAACTACTCAAAAAGACTATTGTTGCTTTGATCACGTTCTTCGTAAGCAATACGTATCCGCGGATGTGACCTTCTTCGGGAATGCGTCCTATTTCTCTTCTGACCCCTCTCCCTCTCCAGTTCTTTCGTCTTCTCCCACCGTCCATCCACCACGTCTACTCCCATCGAGATTTTCCCAACATCGCCTCCACCGTCTCCTCCTTCCCTCTCTCCCTCATCACCACTTCTCTCTCCCTCCTCTCCGCGGTCGTCTCTCTCCACTACCGGGCCAGCTCTCTCTGCCACGGATGCTCCGGTTATTGAGGAACACGCCGACCTGTATCATCCCATTGCTCTTCGTAAGGGGGTGCAGACATGTACCCAGCACCCGCTGGCTACTATTGTTTCATATGATCGTCTCACTCCTTCTCACAGGGCGTTTGCATTGGCTATCTCTGCGACTGTCACTCCCCGCACCTATCAGGAAGCTCTTGTCGTTCCTCATTGGAAGGCCGTCATGGATGAGGAAATTGCTACCCTCACTGAACGGGGTACCTGGACCCTTGTTCATCCCCCTTTGGGCACTGATGTGGTTGGCTGTCGCTGGGTCTTTGTTGTGAAGTTCTGTCAGGATGGCAGCGTGGATCGATACAATGCCCGTCTGGTTGTCAAAGACTTCACTCAGACCTATGGTGTTGATTACTTTGACACCTCTCCCGTTACTTGTCTCAGCACCATTCGGATCCTTCTCTCTATAGCTGTCAACAGGGATTGACCCATTTCACAGCTGGATGTTAAGAATGTTTTTCTCCATGGTGATCTTCATGAAGATGTTTACATGGAGCAACCTCCTGGGTATATTGCTCAGGAGGAGACACGAGTATGTCAGCTGAAGAAAACCATCTATGGCCTAAAGCAAAGCCCTCGGGCTTGGTTTGACAAGTTTAGCGGCATTGTTGCGGCCATTGGTTTTGCAAGAAGTTCAGCCGATCACTCCTTATTCGTTCGCAAAACCGCCTCGGGTCTGGTAGTTCTTGCGGTATATGTAGATGACATTCTTCTTACTAGCGATGAGCTGGATGAGATAACTTTGACAAAGAAACACCTCCGTCAACTCCTGGTCACAAAGGATATGTGCTCCCCAAAATAATTTCTGGGGATTGAAATCTCTAAGATGCCCAACTCCATGGTCATTTTCCAACGGAAGTATGCTTTTGATCTTCTAAAAGAGGCAGGGTTGACTGGTGCTAAACCTGCCTGATGTCCCATGGCTGTTGGAGAAGACAAAACTTGGATAGATGACTCGCCTCTTCTATCCGATCTTACAAGGTACCGGCGTCTGGTTGGCAAACTCATTTATCTCACGGCAAGCAGACCCGACATCTCCTATGTTGTGGGCAAGGTGAGCTAATTCATGCAAGCTCCTAGTGAGTGTCATCTACAATCTGCCCTCGGGATATTGGAGTATATTAAAGCAGCGCTAAGGAAAGGACTCCTTTTTCAGAAGAATGATCACTTAAGGTTTGAAATGTACTCAGATTCGAGCTATGCTGATGACAGAGGTGACCGCAAGTCAACATCAGGTTTCTGCACATTTGTTGGAGGAAATCTTGTGAGCTGGAAGAGCAAGAAACAGTATATGGTCTCCAGGTCTAGTGTAGAAGCGGAATATCATAGCATGACGTCGACCACATGTGAGTTGAAATGGTTATGAGCTCTCATGCTTGACATAGGAGAGGTCTACAACTATTCTTTTCCTATGTTCTGTGACAACAAGGCCGCGATATAAATCTCCAAAAATCCGGTCTTTCATGAGAGAACAAAACACATAGAAGTCGACTGTCATTTTATTCGGGAAGAGATCTTGAAGAAACAGATTTGGTAGATATCTTCACCAAGCCGGTATCCGCTTTCTTTTTCCACATTTGAGACAAGCTGTGCATGATTGATATCTATGCTCCAGCTTGAGGGGGAGTGTTGCAGTATGGAGGCCGGGCGGTCTGTTGCTGCTCGGAGTACGGACGGTTTATCCCAGCGGCTTGTCTCCCGGGCTGTTGTTGTTTGGTGTCCCAGCGGTCTGGCGGTTTGTCTCAGGCGACTTGGAGACCGGCGGTCTAGCGGTCTCCTGTGGCGGCTTGTTCTCTGTGGCAGCTTGTTCTCTCCTTCTGGTGGTGGTCGAGCGGTTAGCCGGCTTGTCTAATCGCGCGACTTGTTCAGTTTGTTTATTTGTAAAGCCGCATATACTTGTAATTATTTAGTCTCACATTGATTATTTGTAATATCTCTCATATCCTCCATTCTATACAAGCGAGGTTATACCTTTGTAATACACACCTTTTTTGAATAATAAAATTTTGTTACTCCAAATTTTCGACCTATTTGTTTTCTGTTCGCACAATTCCCACTATGACGCAACTCGCCGGAGGCGGCGAGTTGCCCGAGCCGGCTCCTTCTCCTCCATCTGAAGCCATGAAGCTTAGCTCAAGATTTTCTTGTGCAGACTACGGTCCACGCTCACTGCACCAAAAATATTGAAACTTTTATCCGGTCTCAGAGAGAGTTCAAACTCAAAGGAATTAGTCAGCACTTACTTATACCGAACTGAATTTTTGGCCAAAGACTTTGAACTAGGAACAGATCTTGAGCTGCAACGTTAAGGTCTTGTCACACACCCAAAAGATCTGAGAGAGCTTCCCCTCCCAATCCACTTCGCTATTTAGAGGGGATATTAGCTGTTCAACATGGACATTTTGGTAAAAACACTGTTAGGCGAGTGGTTCATGCGCCTGCCACTCGCCTAGGTTGGCGAGTGCCTGATGTGGCTGGCACTCGCTACCACCCCGGGATTGAGGGCGAGTGCTGTCCCGGATACCCCACTTACATATCCCTTGACTAGACCCTGGGGTGAATGTGGGCATATGCGCTCTACTCGCCCCCTGCGACCGATGACATAACCCCACACGAGCTGGGGAGTTCCCTCCCCACTCGCCAGTCCGACTCGCCACAGCTTAAAACTGCTCTCTTTGCCTTGGTTTTTCTTCCGAGGGATCCAGTCGGTGAACACGAGGCTATACATCAGGCCTCCTCATTTATCATCTCTCTTCTACTTTCTCCCTCATCATGTCAGAGCTCTGTCAGATTTCTTCTACGAGCCACCTTCGAATCACATCCGAGCCACCTCCTCTCCAACAGAAATTCGCATAAGTTCACAAGTGTGCGACAAAAAGGAAAGTCATACTAAAGTAAGCACTCGTTCGTGTGCATCGCCACAACAACTATCCTTGTGCGGAGCAGCCTGTTGCTCGTCTTGAGCTCAAGAATCTCTCTCTCTCACACCCAAAGTGTAACGAGGAGTGATCTGCCGCTCTCGATTTTCCAAACAAGTTGTACCGCAAGCAGATAGTGAATTTTGATCGGCACAGACACAGTCGAGTGATTTTTTATCCAGTTGAGGGATTTTCCCTTGCCAAAACATCTTGTGGACATTTTTTCTCTCATTGAATATGTGTCCAAATTACTAACCCCAGTTAAATTGATTTTTTTTTCATTTTTCCTGGAACAAAAATACCACCACTTGAAAAAGCAACCGTGACTTTTTCCTATGGAGCTTCAAAGAAGATGCTCAAATCATTTTTAACCATATAAATTAGAAAGAAAAAAACAAACATAATTCTGTCAACTAGACCCCTGAAGTCAAACATTTGAACAAGGGCAAATTGGACAATTTGATTGGAGCTTCATAGAAGATGCTCAAACAAAGAAACAGACTACAGGGGTAATGTAATTTGGACTCATGGTATTAATAATAATAATTTGAGGTGGTCAAATTATACTTATTTAGTTTACTAAACCAAAGCAATGAATATTAATCAAGGGTATTTCCGACTTTTACTTTGCCACCCGTCACAAACGAGTCAAGTCAAGATTAAAAACTCATTGCGAAGTCCGTCTTCTTCCTTCGTCCCCAATTTATCCCTTTCCTATTTTGCTCTCTTCCCTGAAGCCTCTCCCGATCTCAGACGACCCCTAATCAGCGAAAACAATCCAGCCACCAGCAACAATGGATTGCGAACCAGAGGAGCTTCAGTTCTTGGGCATCATCGGCATCTACCGCGAGACCTCGAAGCTGATCCTCTCATGGAGGCGTCTCTTCGCCAAGATCGCCGCATCCCTGATGGTTCCCCTCTCGGTACTATTCCTCGCCCAAATCCTCATCTCCCACAACCTCTTCACCCAGATCGACCGCAACGAGGAAGCCCTAGAGCACACCGCCGCCGGATCCCCCTCACAGGCCCGGCTCTTCCGTCGCCTATCCTCTGAGTGGTCCTCCTTCCTCCTCTTCAAATCTATCTACCTACTCGCTCTCCTCGTTTTCTCCCTCCTCTCCACCTCCGCCGTCGTTTACACCATCGCCTCCGTCTACACCGCCAAGCACGACCTCCTCCTCTCCTTCCGCAAGGTCCTCACGATCGTCCCCAAGGTATGGCGTCGCCTCGCCCTCACCTTTCTCGTCGCCTTCCTCTTTCTCGTCGCCTACAACATCCTCGCCGTCATCGCCTTCGTCTTAACCATCTTCATAGCCGGCGATAGCGCCGTCGGGGTCTTACTCGTAATCTCCCTCGCCGTCGCCTACATCGTGGGATTGATTTGGATCAGCGTGGTGTGGCATGTGGCGAGCGTGGTTTCGGTGCTGGAGGAGGCGTGCGGTGGCGATGCGATGCGCCGGAGCCGGGAGCTGGTCAGGGGGAAGATGGGTGTGGCCGCATCGGTGTTTGTGATGATGAATATGGCGTTCGTCGGGATCGAGATGGCGTTCAGGTGGGTGGTGGCGGTGGGGAAGGCGTCGCTGGCGCTGAAGCTGGGATTCACGGCGGCGATTCTTGTGCTGCTGTCGGCGGTGATTCTGTTCGCGCTGGTTGCGCAGACCGTGGTTTACTTCGTCTGCAAGTCGTACCACCATGAGAGCATCGATAAATCTGCCCTAGCAGATCACCTGGAGGAGTATTTGGGCGAGTATTTGCCGCTCAAGGCCAAGGATTTGCAGATGGAGCAGCTTCATGTTTGATCTCTCTCTGCAGCTCTCTCTCCCCCGCTCTCTCTCTCCATAGTTGGGTTTCCGCCATTAAAGCTTCTCTTTACACTTGTGTTCATTAGGTTTTGTTTTGCTACATATGTTTACAACACTGCTGCCATTCTATAGCTAGTAGCTACGCGTGTATGTAGGAGTACAAACAACTTCTTTGAAACTAAATTACGAAGATGCCATTACTGAAATTCCGAAAATAAAATTAAAAAATATTTGGCTGAAATTTTTTTCTCGTGTTTATGTCATTAAAGAAGCAATATGATTTTTGTATGGTATTTAGAACTATTACGTTCTCATTATTTGGCCCATATGTTTGTTCTCCCTAATGCTGGCTAAATATGAATTTGGACCGACTGTGTAGGCCCCGGTTTTGGGGTTGACTCGGTCTAGACGCATCTCACCATCATTAGATGTATTTTCTCCATCATATAGACAATTAAATACTACTTGATACCCAACCAAATCATCCAAGGGGCACGAAATCACTGTGGGGCCTATTTGAGGGGAGCACATGATATCCAGATCCGTGACAGACTGCAGACGAATGGTGAAGAATATCCCCAACCAAATTTCCTGAGCGCGTTGAGAATCCTCGGGACCAGGTTGTTGAGGCGTGGGATCGAACCCACGACCTCCTTTATCAAACTCCTTAGTGGAGACTTGATACCCAACTAAGGAGCTTGATAAAGGAGGTCGTGGGTTCGATCCCACGTCTCAACAACCTACCTGAGAATTTAATCCGTGCGATCAAGATTAATGTACCCGACGAGGGTCCCACACCCGCCCAGGAGATTGGGTTGTAGATGATCATCTTTTGTTAAAAACCACAGTGAGGCTCATTTGAGGGGGGCACATGATATTCAGATCCGTGACCGACTGTAGTCGAATGACGAGACATTTCCAACCAAATCACCCAGGATGAATTTAACTTGGGTAGATTGTTGAGGTATGAGATCGAACTCACGACCTCCTTTATTAAGTTTCTTAGCGGAAACTTGATATCCAACTGATATGCAACTCAGTTGGGTATCAAGTCTCCGCTAAGAAGCTTGATAAAAGAGGTCGTGGGTTCGATCCCACGCCTCAACAACTTGGTCCCTAGGGTTCTCTCACAAAGCCTCTACCGCTGATTTTGGGCTGCCCGTTAAAATGTAGAGATGTCCCACGGCTCACTATCAGCAGGCTGCAAGGCTTCTCCCAATTCTATAAATATCTCTTTTTTATTGCATGTTGTTAAACCTGGTTGGCTGATTGGTTGTTTAAAGGTTTTGTTAATATTTGTTGGAAAGCTAAGGTTTTGCTGTACGAACTTAGGGGATAAAGAATTTATGAAACTTAGGAATGTTTAAATAACTAGGTATAATACAAGAGTGTGCATCCAGCTAAATCAATAAACATTTTTTAATATTTACTTTAATTTTTATTTTTTATAAAAAGCTGCATTGTTAATTAATATTTCGATGACCATGCTAGCAAATGGGCACACGCACACTTCATTGCTTTCGGGAAAAGTATGTCGCCTTTTCCATCAATTTATTATTATACTTTGCACTTTTCAGCACGTCTTGGCCGCCACACACTGTTTTAAATTTCGCTCGGAATGCATCGGTAGGACAAACATAAATGTCAATGATGCACTGTCGTGTGTTTCCTTAACGCACGGTTGCTTAGACCGTGCGCCCTCATGCATGTCGACACACCTAACTAGTTGGGCCAGTTCTCGCCTACACAGCTAAATCACAGGGTCGTGTGAATTTCTATGCGCATAGGCTTGGCCAACCGTGAGTGTTCATGCTCTGGAAACTTGAGCATTTTGCCAATACCCGTGTGTTTCCTTGACGCACGGTCTATATTGACCGTGCGTCCGGAAAATGCACGGGCACCGTAATTTCATTAAAGAAAAATATTCACGCCGAATGTTATGCCGGGATTTCATTTTTTATTCATTGATCTTGCACAGTTGAAACGCAAAATCAGGGGCCAAGCTGTGCGTGACCAATTTCCTACTGACTTTCTATATCAGCCTCATTATGCAGCCTTTTCAAGGGACTCCAGATTTTTATCCGAGAAATCCCCTAAGGGGTTAGCTCCAGAACCTCTCCTTTTCCAGCAGTTAGGGTCTTGACTTATGCCATCTCTCATCATCTTATGCTTCAAGAAGAGAGAATCTAGCCCTCACATCATCACCAAGGAGATCCTAACATTTGACGTGGCCGGATTATAGTTTACAAGAGTAGACGGGTAAAGTGAAAAATGGTGACAACCCTTTTGGATCCTTGACAATAGTTGATGACTGATCATGGACACAGTTTGACGACCCAGTGATTCCTTCTAGATCTACGACAATGCTCTGTATTCGACTGCCTCTTTTGCCTCCTTCTCCACTCTATTAGATGATTATAGTATTTTCTCTACCATCTTGATGATGATGATGCACTTTAAGCACTTTGATGTGACTGATATTTTTGATCTTTGCAATGAGTATGTTTGAAAGATCTTAGCTAAGCTTTTTAAAGCCGGTTGCGAGGCGGTGCTTGCAACCTGCAATTTCTTTTCTTGTTTTAATCTTGCACCACCAACAAATCAATCCATCACTTTTCAACTCTACAAGAAGTTTTTTGAATTAACAAAACACATCCCTCACTGCAATTCACTCTCATTTTATATTACTTGTACGACTGATGCATTTGCTGAGATTGCATCAACTGTCTGAAGAAAAGGAGGCACGCAGTGATGTAACCTCGTCCCTATGTGTCATTGCAGTGCATGGTTCAGATAGGGAGGGCGCTAGAGTCACTTAATATTAAATAATGATAGGCTATAAATGAAAACACAAATCATAACATTAGCTTGCGGCCATATATAAATATATATACATGTGTGCCAGGAGGAATGTTTCTAGTCGGCTAGTCATTCTTTTCCGTAAAGATTGTCAATGAGAGTGGCTCCAAAGAGAAATGAGAAAACATGAAAGCTACTAAAGAGCTGGATTAATACCAAGACCAGCTCCATACAAGAGGCGTAAGGGGCGATAAAGTGCGGGTGATCCACTTTACCATAAAATGCGAGCATCCAACAATTCGTGCACATCTCAAAACGTTTTGAGATATGTCCACTTTAAAATGTATGTGGGCATCACGCAGACGGTTGGATGTCCACACTCTACCGTAAAGTGCATTCCTGCACTTTACAACTCCAAAAAGAAAGCTGCTTCCTCTAATCATCAAAGAATTGACAATCTCGGAAATCTTAGTTTTTTTTTTCATTGGATATCTCGTCGGAAAAAAGTTCAAGGAAAGAGTGAATCAAAATGTTGCCCACAAATTTCAAGAAGACGGAGAAGGCAGGCACGAAGTCCTACTTTGTCTTCCCAACAAGGATATTAGCATGATTTGAGAATCAAAGAAAGAAAACCACAGTGAAGGAGACAACATGTTCCACTTGGATCTTAATGAGAAAGAAAAGAACGGAGAATAACAATAACAACAAAGCAAATGAGATAGATCGGCACTTGCCTAAAATCTCGACGAAATCACCTTTACAATGCCCCACACCACGGATCGGTGAAAAGAACCCCCCAACAAGCAAATTCTGAAAGATTTGGGGCAAAAATGAGGGTTAGGGTTACTCGCTACAACCCCAAAAATCCATGAAACCAGAAAAACTCACCACGCACACGAAGGACTTGGCGAGAGCAGTCCGAATCTTTACTCCATTGACGATTTCCTACACTCAAGCTCCGGAATGCTCAACAACAAGCTTTTGACCCACCATGCAGTCCAACTCCACCCACCGCCCAGCACAAGTGAATTCTTTGGGTCCTGCTCCTACCTACACTCAAATTAATGTCTACGACAGATACAAATAGTCTTATGCCAGATTCAAAAAAATAGGTATACGCGTAAAACCCCGAAGAAATAGGTATTCAGGTAAAACTCAGTACTTGGCCACTTCTAACACAGCTTGTTGCCTAATATTAAAATTGACAATAAACAACAACAAATTTAGCTGCACAAGATTTGCGCCACACCCATTTTTGGCGACTTTGCACTCAAGTTGCATGAATACTAAAAAGCTTCACACGGCGTTTGACACTACAATGAGGTTGTATATACTAAGACACTGTTTGGTGTGACGTTGAGTTTGGACAAAAATGCCACCGTCATAGAATGTATGTTTAGCATGACAACGGTTAAAACCGCCACCAAGAAAAGAAAACTACTTTTGAACATAAAAGTTGATGAAGTTCCTCAGGTGAGGCCGGGCATTCACGAACGACAGTTCGTAACCACAGCGCTCACGGTCTTAACTCATATTTACGTTAAAAAATATTTGTCAGTTTTTTTTAATTATGAAGAAAATCATAAATACCTGGATAAATAAATGAGGAACAAATTCAAGTCCATCACATAAATAGCAGTCCCTCATATGAACCTTACACATATCACTAAGCGGAAGCTCGAAACAACACCCAAAACAACAGCCCAGAAACAGTTTCAAGCTGGGCGTCGCATACCTGGTGATATGTACAATAGTTTTGCACCTTTAGCCTCCCTAGTGAGAGAGCCCAGCTCTGCCCAGGCGGTGAGCCTGGAAGGAGCAGGCACAGTGGACGGAGGTGAGGCTCAGGCAGCCGCTGATAATGAGGGAGTGCCTGCCGGCGCAGGTGTGGAGGTCGGGGAAGGAGTCACACACCGCCTGGACAGCCGGAGGCGTCAGAGCCGTGCACTGGCTGATGTTGAGGTTTATCAACCCATCCGCGTCGATGTTTTTTCCGCGCATGGAAGTCCACGGGCAGTGCTCGCTCTTCACCCGGCTGTTGGCGAGCGAGTACATGGCCCTGTCGGTGATGTTCTGGCAGAAGTAGAGACCCAGGGATCTCAGTCGGCGGCACCCATTTGCCAGTGCTATCACACTTTCATCTGCAGCATCAAAAATTTTAAATAAAAAAGTATCAGTTAGAGGTTAGAACTATCATCCATATTAAGTGGACATGACTATAATAGTTTCCTGATACAGGGTAATCATCAATTGTCATGTATAAGATCTTTGGCCTCTAATAAAGAGAACATAATAGTTTATTATACTAAAAATCAATAATATAAACTTAGATTGGAGGTTTTGATAATTTCAAATAGTAAAGGGAAAGTCCTTGTACTTATGTAGCCCCAATCTCTTTTGTTTGATGGGGAATGACTAGAGGAAATGAAATGGAAATGGTAAAAACAATTGAAGTGAAATTAATTTCGATATATTTGTTTGGTTGAGAGATTTCAGAAAATAAATATTTTTATTTCTTATTTGGTTTATGATGAATTATGTTGCATCTAATAGGGAGTCTACATCAGAGTTCTTTAGTGGAGTAGAATTTGATGTGAGAATATATTGATCGCTATTCGCTACTGCTAAAAAGACAAAGATGAAGTGAGGAGGTACAAGAAATTCTTTAGGAAAGAAATGTACATTTAAAGAATAGCAAAAATCGAATGTAATCATAAGAAAGCTAAAAGTTTTATTAAGAGTTTCATGAGCAAAAAAAAGAATTATATATTATGATAATGTATATAACAGACTTGGAAGTTGATAGAATGAAATGATCCAATCTACTATTCACAATAACAATAGAATATATATATATATATACTAGCATCTTCGAACGAGCTCCGTCCGTTCTCGATGCGTCGCTGCGGGCTTCGCCCGCTTGGCAACGACATGGGTCATGGGCGGCAACATGTGTCGTGGACTGCGATATTGGTCGTGATTGCGACATTTGTCGTGGGTGACGACATTGGTCGTGGGCGGCGATATTGTTCATGGCCGGCGACATTGTTCGTGGGCGGCAACATTGTTCATGGGCGGCGACAATGGTCGGGGGCGGTGATAATGTTCGGGGGCAGTGACATTGTGCAGGGGCAGCGACATTTTTCGGGGGGCGGCGACATTGTTTGGGGGGGGGGGGTGACGTTGTCATTTCCTATACGCAACACTTCAACCTCACCAACATAGGTCTTTGATAGAGAACATTAATTTTAAGAACTAACAACAAAGAAATATGATTATAACACATACATCTGCAAGTAAACACACATACATGCAAAGTTCATACTTGCATTTGCAATAAAAAAAGTTCAGAACAAAGTCCATACTTGCAATGCAAAAAATCTCAGAAGACAACACATTTCTAAATAATATCAGAAGAGCATTTCACAATGAAAAAGTATATAACAGCAACATTGATTACAAATATAAATTCAAAAAATTAAAACTTCAAAAACCCCAAAAAAACCGGTCAGAATCTCGCAGTTAAACCCATATCAAAATATTAACATCTCCTTATGCAGCAATAGATTTCATTCAGTGGTCTCGAGAGACTCTGTTTCAATCAAAGAAGTAAAGATAAAAAATCATTAGTTAACAATTTTGTAATGTGTTAAAACAATAATATTTAAACCATAACATATATTTTTTTGTTAGGTGTTACCTCCTTATCATATCAAAAACAAAATTCCACTCTTCTCTAGCATCCAAGCCTCTTGGCACTGCCGGGATAATTAGCCTAAAACCTTCAACCCCAGCACGCGGACCATCGGACCATCTGTCTGTACCCTCTTTGCAAACTTCATCGTAGTATTCATAATCGTTGTTGGTAGTAGCAGTGATATTGCAGTTTTTATCTATTGAGGCTGACAGAGCTGAAAAACAAACGACAGTATTTAACATGTAATACAAATTTAGGTTATGTAAAATGCACGAAATTAGTCTTCGTAAAGTATGAAGCTCTTACGTTGGATCAGGTCACCCCTGTTTGGCAATGACGCCGCCGCCTCAGATTGATTTTGGTTTGTCATCTGCATGCGTTTGAAATGAAGTATGGATCCAAATTAGAGCATTAGAGCAAAATTAGGTCTGAATTAGGCCAAAATCAGCTTTTATTGCAAAACAAAAAACATTAATCAAAACTGATTAAACATTTCAAAGACTTGAAAAAACAAGCAATACATTTCAAAACAGTTAATCTTCAGTTTTTGCCGAGAACCTAACAATACGATGAGAATTTTACAAACCACCAAAAAGGACAATAATAAAATGATAATAAGATTGTTTGACATTCAATTTGTATTACAGCCGCATCGGAGGTCATTTCACAATCAACACTGATCATGACGGTCTATTATGCAAAAAAAAAGTTTTACTTTAGCGGTTGATTAGAGCAGTTGTAGTGTTGTGAAAATAATGAGCAAATGACCTACGTTGGAGATACGTTGTATGTTGTTGTCTAAGTTATGCAAATATTTCTTTGTAAACAACATTCATTGTGTAAATGCCTTCATGATCAGCTATCTTGCCATTCTTTTTCAGAATTTTTGTTTTTTCACTGGACACACCTCGCGATAAAACAACGTACAACTGGTCATGACTGAACACATTATTTGACAGATATATTCCAACATTTTCGATTGTTTGGACTTGTGATTTATTAATCGTCCATGCGAAACTTAGCCTCAATGGAAACTGTTTGTGCGTTAATTGACATGACAGTCTAATATCTTCAGCCGTCTTCAATGGTATCTGTGGCAAGAAGACCAAGTTTCCTTGAAAGTGCCATGTTAAAATCTCTGCTTCTATTACATTTTTCGCAAACCGGCGACAAATAAGTCTTGTTCCATTACATAAACTTATATTTGGGTCAATATTTCTGATTAACATGATAGGCGCTCCGATTTTTAACTGTAGTTTATGAGGCGGTAAGTTATCTGGTGTCAATGAATTTAGAAATTCAGGTTGATAAAAACCTCTCATATCATCAACGACAGAATCATAAGAGTATTATATAACTTTTTCGCGTGAAAATTGCAGAAGAGTGGTGTTGTTCAACATATTCACATGCTCATTTAGCGGTGTTAATAAAGTTCTGTCTCGAATATAGTTTTTATCACCAACGTGCAACCCTAAATTTGGGAATGTAACATCTATTAAATCATTGATAGATTTCTCGCATTATGACATTCTCATTGGATCGGGGATCCTAATCATATCATCTTGTATGGTCATCTTCAATCCATTTCCAACTCGGAGAAGATATTCAGAGAAACTGTTATCATTTTTGGCTCGCATATTTTCTATTAGAGTTAATATATTTACATAACTCCATAAATGTGATTGAGTGATGCTTGCATTAATTATCTGTGCTCTTGTTCCATTGACAACCGGTAGTATCTGGCGAAAATCTTCTCCCATAATTATAATTTTCCCTCTGAATGGCTTGTCTACATCAGTAACATCCCGAAACAAACGATCAACTGTCTTAAACGCCTTTCTATGAGCTATGAGTGCTTCATCCCAAATTATGGCCTTTGATTGTCTGATTACTTCTGCAAAGTCTGACTGTTTTTCAAAAGAGCAAAATGATTTGTAATCCAATTTAATAGGTATTTGTAATTTTGAATGTGCAGTCCGACCTCCCGGTAAAAGGGTAGCAGCAATACCAGAAGTAGATGTAGCTATAATAATGCATCTTATTTTTCTAAGAGTGGCAAGAATTGCACGATACAGATATGTTTTGTCAATTCCACCAGGTCCATCAACAAAAAAACACTCATGTGCTTTGTTTTTTATTGCCTCGTTGATCACATTGTAAGCATGTAATTGAGCTTTATTGAGCAACGTAACTGCGTTAAGATCATCCTGTGTAATAGGTATTGATAATTCATCTTCTATAAGACCGGATAGGTTATTGAAATCATTGAATGATTCATTGATGAGTGGTAAATCGAACTCTTTAATAGAGCGTTTATGTTGCTTCAGGATATCATTGAGGCTATGAAGTAGTTTATTCATAACGTAGAACTCGTTGGTCGTGCTAGAACTTGGATAATCTTCGATCATGCTTGCATAATTTTCATCCCAAATACTTCTAACATCGGCTGGATCACAAAAGATCAATATAGTAGCGAACAGTCTTCTCAATGCGGATGACATTTTGAATACTCGAGCCTCAAGTAGACATTCTCAAATAATGTTATCGTTCTCAAGCAAACCATAGTTCTGTGCAGCATTCTTAAAAGTGACGCTTTGCGTGCCGTTGACAGTTAATAGTGCATCGAATGACTTTGGACCCGGTACATGATTTAGAAGCATGCGCAAATAGTATCTTTCGCTATCAACAAGCGGTACTGAATAAAGCCTACCAATCACCCTTCGATTTCTGATCCTTTTCCTCCAAATTTTTTGTTGTTTGAACCATCGATAATAATTTGGAAAATCTCTATAAAAATAGAGGTTTTGCTCTCTCTGTTGGCTATAAACACTAAAAAACTCGGTCAACACTGTTTTGGAATTGCGGTCATCCATTAATATCGATGAAATTGACCGTTCACTATAAAATTGTATCTGATGTTTATTAGGTAAATGTATTTGTAATCGCTCTACCGATTGATAAATTCGACTCATTTGGAACTTGAACGTTCTCCATAAAGATTCAGGCGGACACAACCATCCGTCGTCAACATAATTGTTTATTTCATCTTGATTAGCACCAGGACAGACTTCAAAAGAGACATGATTGAGTCATTTATATACGTATTTGTATAAATATTTGATGCTATTAATACTGTTGCATATCTCAACATTTAGATGACAATCATATTTTAAAAGCAACCATGGATTATATGGAACAACTCATCTATTATCAACATTGAAGGCTGCATTTCTGCCTAAAGTAATGTTTCTGTTATCATTCCTTCTTCTATACACCGGGTAAGCATCACTCCCTTGTATTGTCGCATTTGCATACTGCTTAGGAAAACTTTTATTACAAATATAATTCTTCATATACTGTGCATTTGGTTTGCAAGATCCACATGACCCGTTAATCATGTGTTTTATTACAGACTCGTACAATGCAGGTTCCTGGTCCATATAAGATATCTCAGCTCGTACAATTGAATCGTATTCATCAGGGGAGGTTAATTTGTCTGTCGGATCCAATAACACCAACATGTGAACATGTGGTAATCCCTTTTTCTAAAATTCAATGACATGAACATGTCCGACTACCTTTCTTAATACGTCTCTGTGGAATATATCTTTCTTGAGCTACTCGTATTTAGAACGAAATATCCTAGCTAGGAGATCTGGACGGTCATACGGAGCTTGTCCTTCCATGAACTCATCCTTAATCTCCTTCCATCCTGGATTGCATGTCATGGTTATGAACAAATCTGGCTTGCCACTGTGCTGAACAATTGTCATATCATCTTGATATCGCTGATACATATCTCTGGGGCTGCCATTAAACGAAGATGGCAATATGGTTCTTTTTCCGACGTTACCTATTATGAAACAACTCGGTATAAGGCTTGTTAGTAATGAGAATATATAATTATATTTCCAATAAGAAGTGAGTTTATCATACCAGCATTATTTTCGCTCGCAGTAAAACAATCTTGCAATCCCGAATAAAGTTCTGCGCGCAGGTCACTTTGATGTGATTTAATAAACCGCAATTTTTGAGTTTCTATTTTTACATAGTTGTCGACCACATATTGTTGTAGTAACCTTCCGCTGCGCAGCAATATCGAGTTAGAAGCATCTCGAATCTAGAGAAAAATCAATAAATAGTAGGAACAATTATGAAAAAGTAAATACGTGACATCTGAAAACATGTATAGTAAGGGGTGATTACCTGTAGCATGTATGAATAGTAATCACAGCATATAATTTTTGAGTTCGTCATTGAATGTAAATTGCAAGATCATCAAAACGTACCAAACGGTAACAACAATGGATACTTAAGTGGGTTGTAGTAGCCAGAGTATTCTTGGACATTTTGAAGATGACCTTCAATCATTTGAACAACGATCTCTTTCTCGTGTATGTTATTCTTCTTCTTGTCCAACTAATATAGCTGCAACTTGAGAGACTGAAGACATAGTGTATTGTAGTAGATTAGAAGGACGTTCTTTTATAACCAACTTGCATTCATGTATGTTTGGTTGGCGTGATAGTTGTCGAAACCTCTGAACGAAGGGGTTGAACATATCAAATATATGTGTTATTTTCTGTAAGAGCTCAACCCTAAGCTCATTATTTTCTTGCAGTCGATTTGTTGTCTCATGTTCGGTGTCGTAGATGAATAGTTGAAGAAAGTGTGGTCTTAGGTCATCATTTGGGGTTAAGTTTCCAATGCGATGGTACATGGAGCCATGTGCCCAGAAGCTATAAATTCCTTGATGAAATGAAGCTATTTTGTTTTCAAGCATTACACCGAACGACGTGAAGGAGAAAACATGGTTGTACGCATGCAGATGTTACCAAAAATGTTGACCTTTCTCAAATTGGTCGGTGTAGAGGTTGGGTAGTTCGGTAGGTACTAGGATTTCAGGTAGTGATATTCTTCCTTTGTTACAACACATTGAGCTTGTCTCTCATTGAAATAGTTTAGCACGACAGTAGGGACATATTGTCGCTGAGTGTAGTTCAAAGCGCGTTTCATTGTGCGCTGAATAGAAATTTCTAGCACAATTACGTTGAATGTACGTCCTTGTTGTTGCATTAATGTCGTCCTCATCATCTTCTTCGACACTATCGTTTTCTGTGTCAGAACTATTACTGTTGATTGGTGCAGCAGCTAGGGTGAAGTATTCTCGCATTTAGTGATCATTTAGAAGTTCAAATACAGGAAGTAGTGAACATACAGAGATAGTTCGCATTTAGTATACCCTGAGCAATTGTTGTAGACCGCATTGATGCTGAACTTTCGCCTATTTCAAAAGTTGAACGCGTGTTCATAACAGAGGACGTTGTTCTTTGTTGATCTTCTCGAAAATGGTGTTGTTCTCGTCTTCGGGTATTTTCAGCAGCACGTTGTTGAACAGTCGTATTATTTCTCCATACGCGGGTAGAATTGCGGTGCAATAAGCGAGTACGACTTTCTGGTAGTTGTATGATAACAAAGTAGTTACATTCACATGCATAATCTATTTTGCCGAGCTGGGGATCTTTCTAAATTTGGATATGTACTACCTTGAGTTAGTAGATTTTGAAGGAGTTCTTGACTCGCAACTCTTGGAGTTGATGTTGTCGTTGCACACTCACAAATTTGAAATGTTGAATGCATAGTCACAACGTTAGGCAATGTTGATTCTTGCGTTTCACGACAATGGCGTTGTGCCCGTCTTCTACTGTTTTCGTCAGCACGTTGTTGATCAGTTATATTACTTCTTCGGACGCGGGTAGAATCGCGGTGCAGTAAGCGTGTACGGCTATCTGGTATTGTTGTATGTGTGTTAGTAATGCGCTGCATTCACACGATATATTCGACTGTGCAAGGATGTTTATAAATAGGCCCAGATAGTACCCAACGTCAGTAGATTTTGAAGTAATTCTTGACTTGCAGTGTCTTCCATCGTTGATGGAGTTAATGAGTTCCGAAACTTGTTTATAAATTGGTACCATCAATTACTGGGTTTTGTATAAGAAGAAAACATTATTAAAACTAATAGGGAGGGCATTCATTTTTAATGGGACATTTGGAAGAGCATTTCGTTATGAAATTTTTTAAAAAATGAGTCATTAACAAAGATCAGTAACTATCATGACTAATATGTATGGCTTATAATGATTTCATACACCAATGCATCTAAGTATTCGTTCTCTGTTAGGGAAAAACTACTAAGGAGCAACTAAAGAGAGAGATCTAGGGATTAAGAGGAGATTTAGGGTTAGGAAGAAGAAGGAGGCTACCTGATCATACTTTGCATAAACCCCAAAAGGGGGCTGCCCGGATATATATATATCCGGGCATGGAGGGGCCGGCCGGCCCCTCCCAAGGGGGCTGAACCCGCCTGGTTCAGCCCCTGGCCGGCCGGTTCACCGAGTGGGGGCTGAACCGGATGGTTCAGCCCCGTTGTTTAGCGCGTCCTTGCTCCTTCGAACATAGTGGCGACCCGTAAAGCGTAGCGGGGGCGTAACATTCCCCTCCCCATCAAGAACCAACTTGTCCGCAAGTGGGTAATCCGGGTAGAGCTCCTTGAAATCGAAGAAGTCTACCCAAGAGTTGTGTGTTGGCGGCAGATGCTTCCACTGGACCAAGAGCTCTGGCCGGTATTCCGTGCCCCGAATCTTCCACCGGTGCCGTAAGATATCCTCTGGGAGCGGACGCAGCTCGCCCGCAGGCGTAACCTCAGGTAAGAAGGAACTTGGCTGGACATGCGGACCCAACTTCCGCTTGAGCAAGGAGACGTGGAATGTAGGATGAATGCGGGAACCTTCCGGTAAGGCCAACGTGTAAGCTACCGGCCCCACCCTGCTGATGATCTGAAAGGGGCCGTAGTAGCGCGGGGAAAGCTTATGGTTGCCACGACGAGCCACAGACAACTGCCGGTACGGCTGGAGCTTGAGAAAAACTTCATCGCCCACGGCGAACTCCCGCTCCGTGCGGTGCTTGTCCGCCTGGGACTTCATGCGTTCCTGTGCCAGGCGTAGGTTCTCCCGAAGAGTGACTAACATACGATCCCGATCCAGAAGAGCCCGATCCACCGCCGGAAGGGCAGTGCTGCCGGGCTCATAGCTGGCCAAGGTCGGAGGAGGCCGTCCGTAAACCACCTCAAACGGCGTCATCCTGCTGGCTGAATGATATGACGTATTGTAACAGTACTCGGCCCAGTGTAGCCAGTCCGGCCAACTCCGAGGCTCATCCATCACAAAGCAACGAAGATATGTCTCGACCCCCCGATTGAGGACCTCCGTCTGACCATCCGACTGCGGATGATTGGCCGTGCTGAAGTGTAAGCGGGTACCCTGCAACCTGAATAGCTCCCGCCAGAACCCACTGACGAAGGTGGGGTCGCGATCCGAAATAATGGCCCGAGGAAGGCCATGCAGTCGAACAATTTCCCGAGCAAAGAGTGCGGCCACAGACTCCCCGGTATACGGATGGCTGAGGGCCAGAAAATGGCCGTACTTTGAAAGCTTATCCACTACCACCAAAATGACTGACTTGCCTTTCGACTTAGGCAGCCCATCAATAAAGTCCATGGAGACTGTGTCCCAAATAAGCTGCGGAATATCCAATGGCACGAGGAGCCCGGCCGGAGAAGAAGTCTCATATTTCTGCCGCTGGCAGATGTCACAGTGGCGAACAAACTGCTGAATGTCCTGTCGCATTCCTGCCCAAAACACGTTTGCGCGCGCCCGCTGGAGGGTCCGGAGCACCCCCGCATGTCCCCCGGTGGGAGACGAGTGGAACTCATGCATCAGAATCGTCTTCCAAGCTGAATCGGCGGGAACGACCACCCGTCCCCGAAAGTATAGCCGGCCGTTACACAAGTGATAGCCAGTCGGCCCCGTCTCTCCCCGCTGTAAAGAGTCCACCAACGGCCGAAGCGAGTCCGACCGCAACACTTCCTCCTGAATATCCTCCAAAGAGTCAACCAACGGTCCCGAAATATTGGAGAGAGCAGCTCCTGGGAGGCGAGAGAGGGCATCGGCGACCACATTCTCTTTGCCGCGGCGATACACAATCTCATAGTCGTATCCCAGAAGCTTGGTAACCCATTTTTGCTGTAGAGGCGAAGAGACCCGCTGGTCCAGAAAGTGCTTCAGACTCTGGTGGTCTGTCCTGATCTGAAAGTGCCTGCCCAACAAATATGGCCTTCACACAGCCACCGCGTGAATGATGGCCAACATCTCCTTCTCGTAGGCCGAGAGACCCAAGGTGCGAGGAGCCAGAGCCTTGCTGTAAAAGGCTATTGGCCGCCCCGCCTGCATCAAAACCGCCCCGATGCCGACCCCCGACGCATCGGTCTCCAGAACGAACTCCTTCGTGAAATCGGGTAGTGCAAGCACTGGTGTGGAGGTCATGGCCCGTTTGAGAGCCTGAAATGCCTCCTCCGTCTCCTCAGTCCAAGAAAAAGAGTCTTTCTGCAGCAGCTGGGTCAATGGCCGGGCTATCTTCCCATAATCCTGGACAAACCGTCGGTAGTACCCGGTGAGGCCCAAAAAACCCCGCAAGGCCCGGACTGTCACCGGTCGCGGCCAGGACTGCATACTCTGAATCTTTCGTGGATCGGCTCGAACGCCCTGACCGGAAACCAAATGGCCCAAATACTCCACCTCCTCCTGCCCGAAGGAGCATTTGGAACGGTTGGCATAAAGTTGGTGTTGGCGAAGTCTCTCAAGGACCTGCCCCACGTGGTGCACGTGGTCCTCCCAGTTGGTGCTGTAGATAAGGATATCGTCAAAAAAAACCAGGACAAACTCCCGCAAGAAATCTCTGAATATCTCGTTCATGTTGGCCTGGAATGTCGCAGGCCCTCCAGTCAGTCCATTGGCCATAACCAAAAACTCATAATGGTCGTCATGCGTCCGGAACGCCGTCTTATGAACATCCTCCTGAGCCATCAAAATCTGATAATAGCCGGAACGAAGATCCAGCTTGGTGAATCGTTGCGCCCCATGCAGTTCATCCAGTAACTCTTCGATGTGAGGAATCGGGAAATTATCTTTGACAGTAGCGCCGTTCAAGGCCCGGTAGTCCACGCAGAATCTCCAAGACCCGTCTTTTTTCTTGACCAGAATGATAGGAGCCGAGAAAGAGCTCGTACTCGGCCGAATGATGCCGGCCTCCAGCATCTCGCGGACACTCCGTTCAATCTCCGCCTTTTGCACGTGTGGGTAACGGTACGGTCGAACATTCGTCGGCTCAGCATCCGCCTTGAGCGGAATACGGTGGTCTCGAAACCTCGGCGGTGGCAAAGTACGTGGCTCCTGAAAAACATCAGCATAATCGGTCAGAAGTAACTGTAACTGAACCGGTACCTCAGAAGGCGTGGAATTGCCGGTCTGGACCTCCCGAAGGACGACCATCAGCTGTCCGTCCCCGCTCAACCGCTGCAAGCTGCGAAGAGAAACCTCCTTAACAGGAGATGACATGATCCCTTGCAGGCAAAACTGTTTTTCTCCGTGCACAAACTCCATAGTCATATGTTTCCAGTCAAACGTCACCCGCTGTAACTGGCGCAACCACTGAACTCCCAGCACCATGTCTGAGCCCCGAATAGGTAACAGGTAGACGTCAGTCCTTCCCACATAGTCACGTATCCGCATTTCCACTCCCCGCAGCACCCCCTCGCACTGCAGCCTGCTGCCATCCGCCACCATAACGTGAAAGGCATCTCCCTTGTCAATCACGTGCCCAACTCGTCGTGCCACATCGGGATGTATGAAGTTGTGGGTACTCCCACTGTCCACCAAAATGGTAACTCTTTCTTGGGCAATCCAGCCCGCCAGCCGCATAGTAAGCGGGGGAGCGCAACCCTCAAGAGCATGTATAGAAACCCCGAACTCAGTTTCCTCCAGATCTACCTCCAGCTCCTCATCCGGAGCCGGCTCGTCCGCGTCTTGATGCAACATGAACACCTATATCTTCTGGCATTTATGACCTGGCACAAACTTCTCGTCGCAGTTGAAGCACAGTCCCTTCTCCTTTTGGGCGGATAACTCACTCCAAGATAACCGAGTCACAATCGGCTTGGTACCCGTAGGCTGCTCCCGGCGTGCTGCGGTCGCGGGGGCCAAAGCCGGCCTACTCATGACGCGAGCCCTCTGCCTGTTGAACCTCTCCTCCTGTATACGAGCCAAGGTAATCGCGTGGTTCAATGATCGAGGCATAAGCGCTTGCACCTCGTCACGAATGTGCTCCTTGAGACCAGATATGAAACAGCTGTAGAGTGTCCTCTCTGACCACTGAACCCGATTTGCCAGCTTCTCGAACTCCGTACGATACTCCATCACCGACCCTTTTTGACGAAGCTTCTGAAGGAGGGCCTCAAAGTTCTCGTACTCCAATGGGCCAAACCTGGCCGAAAATCCCTCCACAAATTCCCCCCAAGGCACGTACTCCCGCCCTCGCAGGAACCACTGCGTCCACTGGAAAGCGTCGTCCTTCAAATGGAAGGACGCGAGCTGCACCCACTGGCCTTCAGGCACCTCCTGGTATTGGAAAAATAATTCCGCCTTTTGGATCCACTCCAAGGTGTCGCCGCCCTCGAACTCCGGAAAGTACATCCGAGTTAAGCCGGGAGTTAAACGGTGTCCCCCCTGACCTCCTTCCCGTCTTGCGGGCTCCCCTTGCTCGAAACCGCCGTAGCCTTGATGCGGACCTGCTCCCCAAGGAGGGGGTTGTGGCTGGCCGCCCCATCCTTGGCCAAAACCGGCCACTCCCGGTGGCCCAAATCCACGAGGAGGAGGGAGGAGCCCTCCCCTTGGCTGTCCCGTAACATCGGGTGGCCGCCGAAACCCACCGGGTTCTTCCCAGCCCCGGCGTACCTGGCCGCGACCCAGCCCCGTCTCGCCGAACCCGCCTGCCGCGAATCCGGGCGGAATCGGCCCCGCCAAGCCCCCCTGCTGCGCTGTCGAGCCCCCTGCCGGCCCGTACGCCGCCCATCCAGGGCCACCGGACCCCCCTGCGCCGATTCCGGGCGGAATCGAACCCGCCAAACCGCCATACGCGGCTGCCGAGCCCGCGCCGGGTTGATTTCCGCCCGTTCCGCCGAGTTCGGCGCCCGATCCGGCCGAATCCTCACTAGACCGGGCCTTTTCCTTTCAACAACGCCTTCAACTCCTCCATCCGGGCCTCCATCCGCCCTTCCATGGCCGTCATCGAATCGGTTAGGCCAACAACGCTCTCCTCTAGGGTTTCAATCCGTGAGGACTCCTCTTGAGTGCGAGTGGTCACCATGGACGAATGCTCTGATACCAAATGTTAGGGAAAAACTACTAAGGAGCAACTAAAGAGAGAGATCTAGGGATTAAGAGGAGATTTAGGGTTAGGAAGAAGAAGGAGGCTACCTGATCATACTTTGCATAAACCCCAAAAGGGGGCTGCCCGGATATATATATATCCGGGCATGGAGGGGCCGGCCGGCCCCTCCCAAGGGGGCTGAACCCGCCTGGTTCAGCCCCTGGCCGGCCGGTTCACCGAGTGGGGGCTGAACCGGATGGTTCAGCCCCGTTGTTTAGCGCGTCCTTGCTCCTTCGAACATAGTGGCGACCCGTAAAGCGTAGCGGGGGCATAACATTCTCGTACATGATTTAATATACATATGAACACGATCATTGAAAGACACCAAACTTTTGTAATCACGACAAGCATTGGCTATTGTATTAATATACTTCTTGAGTATTGGCTATTGTATAGAGATTAACCAAATGCAAGAGATTAACCAAATGAAAGAGATTAGTCAAAAAAATTGACAGATGGGAGAAGGTTTATTGCTTTGAAAGAGGATGTTATTGCTTTATCTCATCAATATAAACTATTTTAGTTAACTTTGGTATACATTATTAATTAAAAATATGTTTACATTTAACTTATAGCTAAACTATTATATAGACCATTAATTAATATTCTATCTTTATTTAAAGAAGAGTCATGCATATGACAAATTCAACATATAGAAGAAAAATGAATATGCAATAATAATGAAAATGGAAGAGCCAAGCATAATGACTACGACTATGTATTTCAAAGTACAGAGTAAACCCAAAGATAAAATCTAGACAGTCCAATTGCGCAGCTGTGAGACTGAATTAATAAATGTTTAAAATTCTACTGATGCTTCTCCAGTACATGGAAGAATATCTGCATAATCTGAGCACAATAGCCGGAATTCATAATAACAAAAATTCAAATCTCATGCCACCAAACATTTAATCAGAAATATGCACGAATTCATATTTAAAGCCTCGTGATAGGTATGCCAAACAGAATACTGAACAGATATCTTAATAACAATTATACTAATCAAATTTATTATAATTGCATCTATTATCTTCTCAATTTTATCTTAATAACAATTATACTAATCATATTTATTATAATTGCATCTATTATACATAATAAATTCATAAGATTTGGTTTTCTAATTTGGATCTTAGTCATAAGATTAGCCATCCATACCTATTAGCCATCTATTATGAACAGATGATAAATTTATTATAACAGATATCATAAGATTTATTATAAATTCCTGAACAGGGTATGATTGGGACCTCCAAACCTTTGGGAGATGAAACCTCCAAAGATATATGATTGGGCATTGATTCTCAAGAGATTTGAAAAATCACAGAACATAGAACTGGGACCTTGTTCAACTAAATACGTCGCCAGGAAGTTATATGAGAATCAGGGCTTATTTAGTTGATTGCAGATAATGAATACATTTTCAAGTAATGATTTTATTTTTCTTGACGAGCAAAAATGAATTCAATCATATTCGAGGAGTTTGTGTAGTTTGAATATCCATACTGATTTCAAATTACTTCAAAGAAAACAACGGAATCAAGCAAATTTCATCGTAGAGAGGATTTTTCGTTGAGAATGTAGTCTCACATTGGGAACCTCATGCAATATTGTATACTTAATATAAATTATGTCTCCCCTTCACCTACAATCAATTAGTTTTAGATGGGATGCATATATTCTATAAAGAGAGAAATGGTATGGCTGAGCAAGACAGAACGTGGAATAGCAAGTCAATGCTACCTCCTTGGATATACAATGTCTAGGCATATTACGGGTAATGCAAGAAAAACAACATGAAGCATGGACTAATGGGAGCAAGGAAGAAGTGAAAGAGGAAATACCTGCGAAAATGCAAGGAGGAAGTCAATGTAGAAATTTTGCTGCAGGAGCTTCAGAAAACCGCGAGGAAGACTGCTAGAAAACCGCGAGGAAGCCTGCTAGAAAATGGTGAGGAAATCAGTAAACATGCACTCTGTACAACCATCTTCTCAATGAGATTATTTGGGATAACTCATCGAGATTAGTTGGGAAATCAGTTAACATGCGCATACGGGAGATTAGTTGGAAAGAGACAGTAAGATGAACTCACGATGAGAGGGAACCTTGAGCCCTAAACCTTCTCGGTCGAAGGCGCCGCGAGTGGAGCCAACCTTGAGGAGAGGGAACCTTGAGCCCGTCTTCTTCTCCGTTGAAGGCGCCGTGAGTAGAGCCAACCTTGAGGAAGATTGCGAGGGAACCTTGAGCCCTAAACCTTCTCAATCGAAGGCGCCGTGAGTAGAGCGAAAGTTGAGGAAGATTGAGAGCCTGGGGTAAATAAGGAAGCCAAAAATCTCCGCTGGCACTGCTGTCGTGCGGGAATAGGTATAAGGAAGACCAAAATGTTCACTGCCCCTGCTGCCGCTGTGCGGGAGCAGGTTTCCTGCAGCATTTCTGCAGTGCTTTCGGCGGAATGAGATGACGGAATTAGACATGACGAAGGAGGTATCCGCGGCTCCGACCAAAATAGATTAGACATGACGAATATCTGCAGTGCTTTTTGACGAAATAGATGGGGGTATGGTCAAGATCCGTGGCTTTGCCCAAACACAATCCGTGGCTCCGGCCAAAATTGATTCCTGGCCTTTGATTAAAAAATGATTGTGCGGTTAATATTGGAAGTACGGTGTGCCTTGAGATATGTATATCATTTTATATAATAAAGATATATATATATACACACACACACACACACACACATATATATACACACACACAGATATATATATATATATAATAATAATGTATAGTATATCTGACACCCTCCTCAAACTCACGGGGGATCATACACCAAGAGTTTGGACAATAGATAGGCATGTTGGGCCCGCGTCAGCGGCTTAGTCATCAAATCTGCAAGCTAGTGCTCGGAAGGAACAAAGGAAGGATCAAGAGTGCTAGCTCACGTAGAAAGAAAGCATTCACACTGACATGCTTGGAGAGTGAGTATTTCACCAGGTTTAGAGTATTTCACCAGGTTTAGAGTGATCTGAATGACACCGGTATTATCACTATAGAGTGGAATAGGATTTGGAGAAGAAACACCAAAGTCCTCAAGAAGCCAACAGAGCTAAATAATATTCTCAGCGGTGACAGTCATGGCCCGAAGCTCGGCCTCAGTGTTGGAACGAGAAACACATGTCTGTTACTTGGACTTTCATGTAATGAGTGAAGAACCGAAGAGCAAACAAAAACCAGTGACAGAGCGACGGTCAACAGGATCACTGGCCCAAGTAGCATCTGAGTAAGCCCGGAGTTGTACAAAACTATCACTGGAGAAGAAGAGACTACAAGAAGTCGTCTCCCAGAGATAGCACAGAAGTCGCAGCAGGTGACTGTAATGCACAAAGGTATGCACACTAACAAACTGACTCAACACATGAACAACATGAGCAATGTCAGACCGAGTAATAATAAGATAGACGAGACTCCCAACAAGGTGACGATAGTGAGTCGGATCAGAGAGTGGAACCCCATCATCCGGACGTAGCTAAAGATGAAGCTCCATAGGGGTGTCCACGGTGCGAGAGTCAGAGAGAGCGGCCCGAGCTAAGAGATCTGATGTGTAACGCTGCTGAGAGAGCTGAAAACCACAGTCTGTAGAGGTGACCTCAAGACCCAAGAAGTAGCTCAGCTGCCCAAGTTCAGTCATCAGAAACTGTTGTTAAATCCTGAAGGTGATGTTTGATGAATGCCACATGAGAAGGATCATCACGAGTAATGATCATATCATCCACATAAAGTAATGGAAGAGTTTGACCACGAGAGCAGGAGTGCACAAGCAGGGTTGGATCATGTGGGCTTGACTGAAAACCGACAACTGTAATGGCTGGGCTAAACTACGCAAACCACGTGTGGGGCGTATGCTTGAGCCCGTTTAGATCTCACCTCAAACGACAGACACAGCCTGGAGGAGATGAGAGAACGGGAAGAGGGAGCATGTACACCTCCTGTTGAAGATCGCTGTGAAGAAAGACATTCTTCACGCCAAGTTGGAATAGAGACCAGTGACGAACAACTGCAACTGCAATAAGAGTACGAACTGTGGTCATGTGTGCGACTGTAGCAAAGGTCTCGTCATAGTCTCTTCCCTACTCTTGCAGAAAAACACAAGCAACTAGTCGAGCCTTATACCTCTCAACAGAACCATCAGAGCAAGTTTTGGCCTTGAAGACACACTTGCATATAATAGGAACAACACCAAGTGGAAGAGGAACAAGGTCTCATGTACGAGTATGCTTAAGCGCCTCCAACTCAGCAGACATAGCAACCTGCCACTCAAGTATCTGAGCAGCCTCACGGTAGGAAGTCGACTTTGGAGTATTATAGGCAGTAGCGGGCATGGCAGGTAGGTCCAGCAGTAGGGTAGCCAGGCTAAGGCGGTTGGGAGGATCATCCACAGGACACTCGCAGGATGAGGCAAACATCGAGTCTTGGGGCACTGGAGGCGAGGGAATAGAAGGACGACGAGTATAGTGATAGGGAAGAGGAGGGACACGGTCCCAAGTGGACAACTTATCAGAAAGAGAAGTGTGTGACGGAGGGGAGAAGTGAGGAGGTGACAGAGTAGACTGCGGCAAGGGAAGAGAAGCTGATGGAGTAGACTGCGACAAGGGAAGAGAAGGTGGACATACCGAAAGAGAGGATACATGTGGCGGGAAGATAGAAAGAGTGAGAAACTGCATGTCAAAGGAATTAACAGATGAATGTGAGGTCGAGAAGACAGATGACACGAATAAAGGGTGAGACTCGTCAAAAGTGACATCACGTGAGATGCGAAGTTGACAAACAATAAAGTCATAATATCAATAGCCCTTGTGTTCAGTACTGTATCCAAGAAAGGCAAAAAGAACAGATTGAGCAAAGAGCTTGGCACGCTCACTTGGAGGGAGTATAACAAAACATCGACAACCAAAAAACACGAAGATGAGTGTAACGTAGGGGTTGAGAGTACAGACACTCACCAGAACTCCGGGCCTGAAGGAAAGTGGAAGACTGCAGGTTAATAAGATAGACAACGGTGAAAACATCCTCAACCCAAAAATGAGGGGGAACGTGGGAGGAGATAAGAAGGGTGCAAGCTGTTTCAATAATGTGGTGATGCTTCCTTTCAGCGATGTCAGTATGAGCGTGAGTACCGGGACAGGTAAGCTAAGGGAGAGTGACGTGGGTAGCTAGCAGATCTCGAAAAACATGAAAGAGGGACTCCCCCCTGAATCAGAACAAAAAATACGTATGGAAGCAGAGAACTGTGCGTGCACCATAACCTAGGCTCTGATACCATGATATAATGAAATGATCAAATCTACTATTCACAATAACAATAGAGTATAGATATACATGTACAAGAGAGGGTGCTCACAACACCCAAAATGAGCCTAAGCTAAGTCTACCATAAGAATGTAGAGTAATATCTAACAGAAGTATCCTTAAAAGAGTTGCCTTCTTTCAGTAATATTTCATGATTATTTAAACAATGCAACGTACCTTCTCAACATTTCGCACAAATCCACAGGGAGACGTATCTCTCAGTGTCATAGCATGTGCATCTTGTGAACTGCGACCATCTTACTAAAGGTGTTCGTAAGGAGATATTAGTGATCCCACCTTTAATTTTATTTTTAGTTGTCCGAAATACCAACTGACATCCTACAATGCAGCCCTCCATTGAATTCCCATCATATTCACCCAATGAGACATAACATATCAGTGGCAAAATTGGCTCCCCGCATTTTCCAAGCAAAGAACTTATGGATGTACGAGCTATAGACTTTATTACCATCCCCCCACACACCAAAAATAAATAAAAAAAACACCTTTAAAAATGGCAATCCCAATCCATCGGTAGTCTTCAATTCCAAAAACTTGGGTGTACACCTAAGTATCTAGGAGAATATGCGCAACATTTCCCATATAACCGGTCTTCTCGTTCACATAGTCCTGTAATTTAGCATGTCAGACATGACAATGATTGATGACATGGCATGCCTAAAGATTTGAAATGCGATCAAAGGCAATGAGATCGTCATTTCCATCCTCCCCTTCCCCAATCTCAATTATTATATATAATTGTCATTTGTTCTTAAATTGAGTAAAGAGTATACCTTTCACCACACAAATATGACAAGATTTTTTGCATGCTTCTCATCCATTTCTTTACTGAAATACACTTCAAAAGGCTTAAAAAAATACCATAATTCAATTGAAAATTTAGATTTTCAGAACATTGCGAATATGGAATTATTATGCTTCGCTTACTAGACTAGGAATTTGCAAAAACAATGAGCTGAATTTTCTTAGAAGTTGTTCTCCTATAACTTTAGGGATTCAACTACTAATTTGCTAAGATTTCATGCCTTTGTGAGTATCCAAAGTGAAAATAGTCATGCACTGTAATTTCAGGCTTCAATTCAGTGTGCAGGCAATTGATGGCATAATACTCTTGTGACGAGCATAGCCTTTGCCCCCATCAAAGTTTCATCCACTAATATGTATGCATCCTGAGTAAATTTCCCCACAACAGAAAGAGAAGAACAAGAAAATGTCACCTCGACACAGTGGGGACCGACATAATATTAAATATATCACATTCACAGGAACACATGCTTTGTCTTGATGAATTGATATGAAATAATTAGTATTGTTATGTATACGACTTGGGTAGATTTATGTTGTGGGTCGGAGGCCTGGGAGCTGCTCACTTTTGGATCCAGAGTCTCGCTCTTACATCCGGCGCCACAACATGGGTCCGCGGGGCCCATACGCACCACAACCCATCTCTGCACGTGTTCTCGGTGTGGCGGGGTGTTGAGGAGAGGGCTCGATCCCTCCACCTCCTTGATATAAGCTCTTAACGCGGATCAGTTGGTGATCTGAGCTGTCGTTAAGAGCTTATATCAAGGAGGTGGAGGGATCGAGCCCTCTCCTCAACACCCCGCCGCACCAAAAACACGTGCGGAGATGGATTGGGGTGCGTATGGGCCCCGCGGACGTTGTGGCGCCGGCTGTAAGAGCGGGACTCTGGATCCAAAAGGGAGCAGCTCCGAGGCCTCCGGCCCACAACATCAAAATGCGCATTTTGATGTTGTGGGCTGGAGGCCTGGGAGCTGCTGCCTTTTGGATCCGAGTCCCGCTCTTACAGCCGGCGCCACAACATGGGTCCGTGGGGCCCATACGCACCCCAACCCATCTCCGCACGTGTTCTCGGTGCGACGGGTTGTTGAGACGGGGGCTCGATCCCTCGACCTCCGTGATAAGAGGCACTTAACGCTTGCCCTCATCACCAACTGATCCGCGCATTTTGATGTTGTGGGTCGGAGGCCTGGGAGCTGCTCCCTTTTGGATCCAGAGTCCCGCTCTTACAGTCGGCGCCATAACATGGGTCTGTGGGGCCCATACGCATCCCAACCCCTCTCCGCACGTGTTCTCGGTGCGACGGGTTGTTGAGGCGGGGGCTCGATCCCTCGACCTCCTTGATAAGAGGCACTTAACGCTTGCCCTCATCACCAATTGATCCGCGGATCAGTTGGTGATGTGAGCTGGCGTTAAGAGCTTATATCAAGGAGGTGGAGGGATCGAGCCCTCGCCTCAACACCCCGCCGCACCGAGAACAAGTGAGAAGATGGGTTGGGGTGTGTATGGGCCCCACGGGCCCATGTTGTCGCGCCGGCTGTAAGGGCGGGACTTTGGATCCAAAAGTGAGCAGCTCCTAGGACTCCGGCCCACAACAATTTCCCACACAGTAGAAAGAGAACATGGGATCGCCACTTGGGCATAGCGAGGACTACCACAATATTAGGAGCTACACACATGTTTTGTATTAATGAATATTAATTAATTAGTATTATTCAATATTAAGTACATTAATTACATATTCAAAGTTGTCTTATTAGTAGTGGCATCAACATCAAAATTTGGAGAGGTACAATTAGAAGGGGCCTACTGATGTGGAGCAAGGACGAGCACGAGCTTTGGGCCCGTTCGGGGCTGATTTGGCGACTTACCATATATGGCGTGTCCGGATCGACGATCGGACTCTCTGATTGCGTCCGGCATGTCGCCGCGAGTCAAAAACATATATTTGTTTATTTTTTTTTGAGTTTATTTTCATGTATTTAGTGGCCGATCCCACCGGCCAATCATAGTCGTTGATGGTGAAGCCCTAGTTTGTTCTCTTCTTATAAATATTGGTCTAAGAGCTTGAACCAAGGGACTGCAGAATTTGGAGAACATTCATTCCCGGATTCCAGCTATCCCTCCCCAGTGCCGACGTCGTGGAACCCGAGGTGACGACTCCTAGGCCTCCGAACTCTTCCCCAAGGTAACCCCTACCCCCACCTTCGTTTTCCACCCCTCAAATCTCATTTCCAGCCACCAGAAATTATCCTAAACCCCGCTCTCCCGCTACCGACCTGTTGTATTCCAGCAGCCGACCGCCGCCACTAAACCTCCCCTCCCTTATGTCGTCGCCCAGCCCTCCTTCCCCCTCTTCCCCAGGTTCCGCCGCCCCCTTCATCTTCAGCCTTGGCCGCCGGCCCCTGTCCCAAAACCCCAGCCCACCGCCGGCTCCCTTACCAAAACCGGCCACCACCAAGGGTCCATTTGCACTAGCCGACCACCCCTCACTTCCCCCTTCATGGAACCACCTCCAAACAATCCTAATTCTCTAGATCCATTCAGATCTGAGAATTTTGCTCCCGATCCGTTATTTCCACCGCTCATACTTTCCATTTTTGCCTGGATCCGACCCTAAATAGCGGATCTACTCCTGCCCGGCCCGGATCTACTTATACGTGGTCGGATCCACCGTTTTATTGCCCGTTTTCACCATTTACCGCCGAGGACAGCCACCGCCATCGTCGTCTTGACACCGGTTCCATCTCTGATCGCCGATCTACACGTCCGGACCTCAAATTCTTCAGTGCCTCGGTTCAGTCCTCTACTCTGTGAGCGTTTGTAGAATTGTAATATTTGATTCAATATTTGCATTTGGTGATTTATTATATCTTGCTGCGATTCCTGTTCGTAGAACTTTATTTTGGTGCCCTAATAACTTGCAGGAGGAGACATTCGCCTCGCGCTTCGCCTTGTCCCTCCGAGCGGAGGAAAGCATTATAATATTGCCAAAATAAATATTTGTTTTTCTATTTTAATATGTGTGGTGCTGAATTTTTTCATTGCTTAAATTTGTTCGTCAAAATATCGTTCATTGCATTGCACGTAGGTTTGGATTAATGTGTCATCCTTGCACTCACACCTAGCGTTGTAGGTTTTGTGCACCTGTAGCCTACCCCTACATCACCTACCCTTAAGAGTGGTGGTGCAAACATGTCTCCTGAAGTTGAATCTCTTTTCATATATAATCAGTGTTTGCATCTTTCTAGTAATGGTGCGACCACGCCACCAATCATCGAGATAAAGCACCTCCAGTGATGGACACTTTACATGTCATCCTATATTGAATTAATGGAAGAAAACGTAACAGGATGAAGGAAAGTGTAAAGAAGCTGAATAATTTTTTTGAATGTTACTTCCTTTCTCCTGATGAGGACATTTAAATACATAGTAGTGTGTTCCGGAATATTCCAGTACATTTAAATACATAGTAGAGTGTTCCGGAATATTCCGGTACATTTAAATACATAGTAGAGTGTTCCGGAATATTCCGGTATTTACTTACTGGACACACTTGATACTTATTAGCCTTACATTATATAATACTCTTAAGGTTTATTATGCAGTTTTACTTTTACACTCCCTCTAAAACTGCATTCCCTCTCAGCCCTATCTTTTCCTGCAATTCCACGAAACGATCCCGTGAGAGCTCTTTTGTCATTATGTCGGCGAGCTGATCTTTGCTTTTACAGTAGTTGACCTCAATAGTCTTCTTCTCCACGAGTTCTCTAATGAAATGGAACTTGATTTCAATGTATTTGCTCTTGTTGTGGTACACCGAATTTTTGGAGAGTGCAATGGTTGAGAGTGTGATGGTTGAGAGTGCGATAGTACTAATTTCTTCTCTAATTCTTTGTAGCCACAGGGCTTTGCAAGCTGTGGTATTGAGAGCAACGTACTCAGCTTCAGTTGTTGATAATGCAACTGATTGTTGTTTCCTTGAGGTCCAAGAGATAGGTTTAGACCCAAAGAAGAAGAGGAATCCTCCTGTGCTCATTCTTATCTCCTGCCAGTCCGAGTCAGTGTAGCCAATAAGGTCATCTTCTTCATCCTTTTGGTAGAGAAGACCATATTCTCTGGTTCCTTGTAAGTACCGGAGCAGAAGTTTAGCAACCTTGAGGTGCCATTTACCCGGGTTACTCGCAAAACGTGCCAAGAGGTTAAAGGATGGTAGGATGTCTACGAGATTCAGCCTTTGTAGGAGAGAAAGAGAGCAGTTGAGGTGCCTGAGCCTATGATGCAAAAGCTGACCTGGATTGGAAATGACCCCCTTGTTATAGGTGAGATTTTGGGGTTTTGAGGGCCTCAGTGCTATGGTAAAAATATTGTTGGTATGCATTTGAGCTGGGACTATCACTTTATTGTTTGGATTAATGATGTGTCAGTCTTCTTGGTTGAATACAACCTTGTAGCCCTTCTTGAGAAGTTGTCCTACACTGAGTAGATTTTGAGTGAGTGTGGGCACCAGTGAACGTTAGAAATGAGTTTCAGTGACCCCTCTGTGGTTAGTACAGAAACTAATCCCTTGCCATGAATTATCTCCTTCTCATCTCCAAGTGTTACTTCAGACTTGAAGCTTTCATCAAGAGATACAAAATATTCTTTGTTGTTAACCATATGACTCTATAAACCAAAGAGAGCTTGAATCATTTTTGTTTGAGTTGCAGGTAAAGAGGTATTCTTCTCCCTCGGCTTCAGAGAATTTAGCTTCTTTCTTTTGATGTTAGCAGTTTTGTGTAGAGTGATTGGGGATTTTACAATTTTGCATCTAAAAAAGTAGCACTTTGATTCATGGTTCTGCATTTTGCATATGATGCATTTAATGAGGTTTTTATTTTTGTTTTTATCTTTCCATTCTAGGTGGCTTTTGAAAGGAATTTTAAAGTTGGTGTTGTTCTGATTACCTCTTCCTTCACCCTTCTTATTTCCTTCGTACTTGGATTTAAAAGACATTTTTGGCCGGAATGCCTTATCCAGTGGGGGTGGTTCGATAGCCAGTAGATCCTCATGCGATTGGAGGGACCCCATAAGTTTTGAGATGGAGAGGGTGTCCAGATCACGAGCTTCCAAAATTGCAGAGACGATGTGATTGTAGCTCCTTGGTAGGGATCGAAGGACCTTTTCAACTACAAGCTGGTCGTCAAGAGGTCCTCCCAAATTCCTTATTTGATTTATTATATTCATCACTCTTGCAAAGTAATCTTATGATACCTCTCCATCCTTCATGGATATCGCATCAAGTGACGGTGTAAGGTATGAATTTTTATCTTTACCACCTTCTTTGTTTTGTTGTACACTTGTACTCTGTCTCTAATCTCTGCAAAGCTTCATGTGATGATTTTGACCCCATTATTCTGGGGTAAATTTGATTTGCAATGCCTTGCTGAATGAGATGCAGGGCACTGGCGTCCTCCATTGCGTCTTCCTTGCTGATTTTAGGTGGTGCACCGTCGGCTTCCTTTCCAGATGTTTTAGCTGGTTTTGCTCCATCATGAACAATATCCCACAGATCTTGCGAACGAAGAAGAGTTTCCATTTTGTCGGCGTAGATTTCTTATAGTTCGCCGGTGAAGATTGGAATGGAGGCAAAGGTATATTGCGGCAAGTTGGTAGATGATGAAGTCATAGGATTGATATTAAAGAAGATGATTTCTTCCTAACCTCTGATACCACTTCAAGGAAGAAAACGGAACAGGATGAAGGAAAGTGTAAAGAAGCTGAATAATTTTTTTGAATGTTACTTCCTTTCTCCTGATGAGAAGGACATTTAAATACATAGTAGTGTGTTCCGCAATATTCTAGTACATTTAAATACATAGTAGAATGTTCAGGAATATCCCCATATTTACCAACTGGACACACTTGATACTTAATTAGCATTACATTATATAATACTCTTAAGGTTTATTATGCAGTTTTACTTTTACATGAATCGAGGTTTGCCTCGCTGCCAGAAAACTCCCTCACGCTCAGCCATCCACAACATCTCCATCTTCACCCTTAGCTTTGACGCAAGCCCCAACCTCCCCCGCAAACATGATATTTGACGCAGGACGAATCTACAGGTGTCAAACGCTCAATGTCAAAACCCTAGATGAAATGCAAGCAAACACGATGAATGTAATGGAACCAACGACAAACCTTGAAATGAAGGTGTGAATGAGTGCAAGCACGCAACGAGATGAACTGATGACGGCAAACCATAAATTTTAATGCAATGCTCATGAGTCAACATGCGAACAATTCCCCGACATGTAAGCAATTAAACAACAACATTTAACTCAAGCATTTAATTGCAATTAACCACATGTTCAAATTAAGCAATAAAGAGATGATTACAAATTGATTAAGAGTGCTGAAATTAAATACTAATTGAAGAGAGAACGCACTAGTAAGAGTCAAATTAATTAAAAGTAAACTTTAACTAAGAATATAAGAATGGAAATGAAAAAACTATAATTCATTAATTATCTTAGCCCACTACTCTTACGTATATATGCGTATGGCATAAAACACACGGACACAAATACCCCTACACAGGGATAAAGAAATACAATAGAAATACTACTAAACCAAATAGATTTGACTAAATACAACTCTTCCCCTCAAGTCGAACGGGAAATATTTGTCATTCCAAGCTTTTGAATATCATCAACAAAAACATACATCCCAAACTCTTGATGAACACATCGTCAAGTTGATCTTGGAACTGAACGAATGGAGTAACCACATTTACTTTATGTAGATGGTCTTTGATAAAGTGTCAATCCACCTCTACATGTTTAGTTCTATCATGTTGAACGAGGTTATGAGCTATATTGATAGCATCCTTATTCCCACGGTATAAGGAGATAGGGCATTCTCCTGGAGCCCCAGATCACAAAGCATGACATTCACCCAAAGACCTTTACAGAGGCCTTGAGACATTGCACGATACTTAATCTCGGCACTAGTTCTAGAAACCACATTTTGCTTCCTACTCTTCCAAGCCATTAAATTTCCTCCAACAAATGTACAGCAACCGGTAGTGGATTTAATGTCATCACAACATCCAGCCCAATCTGCATCAGTGAAGACTTCAATCTTCAAGTGATTGATCCGAGAGAACAAAAGGACACGACTAGAAGCCTTCTTCAGGCATCACAATACACAATATGTTGTTTGTAGAAGTCTGATCCTAGGGGTATGCATATATCTACTCAAGATACAAACAACATACGCAATATCAGGACCAGAGTGAGATAAATATACGAGTCTCCCAACCAATCTCTGATAACTTAAAGTATCTGTGTGATCACCATCACCGTCCTCATCGATCCTATGATTCTCCTCCATAGGACTATTTGCACGGGGCACAACTGAGTAATTTTGTTTCTGTAGAAAAAGATGCAAGGAACCTTGTAGGCTGTATTTCTTGTATAAACAGTAAGTATGAATACACTTATATAGGAGGAGAGGAGGAGAAAAATCTCAAGACTAACAATGTGGGACTAAACCTAAGACAAATGTGGGCTCATAAATGGGCCACAATTACAATGGGCTTTTACACAATTTTTTCACTATCTTCTAACACTCCCCCGCAAGCTGGAGCATACAAATCGTAAGCACCAAGCTTGGATAAAAACTGCTGGTACAATGACCGAGGTAGAGCCTCGGTAAAGATGTCAGCAACTTGTACGGAAGCTGGAACATGTTCTAATTCAAGTTTCTTCAGTTGCACATTCTCCCGAACAAAGTGACAATCAACCTCAACGTGTTTTGTTCGCTCGTGGAACACGAGATTCTTTGCAATATGTATAGCTGCCTGACTGTTGCAGAATAGAGTAGCAGGTGAGGAGAGTTTGACACCCAAGTCACAAAGAAGGCTTTCTAACCAGGTAAGTTCAGACACGACAACAACCATAGCACGATACTCTGTTTCAGCAAAAGAGCGAGCAACAACTGATTGCTTCTTGTTGCGCCATGTGATGAGATTTCCTCCAAAATAGGTACAAAAACCAGTGGTGGATCGTCGATCGTCAAGAGAGCCCGCATAATCAGCATCAGTGTATGCAACAAGGGATAAAGAGGAGAATGGCTTGTATACCAACCCTCGTCCCGGGACACGACTAGAAGCCTTCTTCAGGCATCACAATACACAATATGTTGTCTGTAGAAGTCTGATCCTAGGGGTATGCATATATCTACTCAAGATACAAACAACATACGCAATATCAGGACCAGAGTGAGATAAATATACGAGTCTCCCAACCAATCTCTGATAACTTAAAGTATCTGTGTGATCACCATCACCGTCCTCATCGATCCTATGATTCTCCTCCATAGGACTATTTGCACGGGGCACAACTGAGTAATTTTGTTTCTGTAGAAAAAGATGCAAGGAACCTTGTAGGCTGTATTTCTTGTATAAACAGTAAGTATGAATAAACTTATATAGGAGGAGAGGAGGAGAAAAATCCCAAGACTAACAATGTGGGACTAAACCTAAGACAAATGTGGGCTCATAAATGGGCCACAATTACAATGGGCTTTTACACAGTTTTTTCACTATCTTCTAACAGTTTATATTAAAAGTTCTAAGACATACTTCCATTGAGAGATAAAGATACCTTGTTTCCGCCGAGTCACCTCAATACACATGAAATATCGTAATCTTTCTAAGTATTTCACCTCAAACTCAGCAGATAAAAGAGCCTTAAGGTTACTAATCTCCTCAGTGTCGTCGTTTGTGATTATGATGTCATCCACATAGACAGTAAGAACCACAATCTTCTGGTCGTTTCTACAGATAAACCTAGTGTGATCAGATTGCCCCTGCTTATAACTGAGCTTGATCATTGCCTCGAAAAATCTGCCAAACAATGCCCTTTGGAGATTGTTTCAACCCATATACATTTCTCAAGCGACAAACAACACCTTATGCCCCCTGTTTAACGACCCAGGAGGAAATTTCATGTACACTTTCTCATCAAGCTCACCATGGAAGAAAACATTCTTAACAACCAGTTGATGAAGATCCCATCCTAAGCAAGCGACACATAATAAAAGAACCCGAATAGAGTCCATCTTTGCCACGGGAGCAAAGGTCTCCTGATAGTTCACTCCTTAATCCTGAGGGTATCCTTGAGCAACTAGCCGAGTATTGTATCGTTTAATTTTACCATCTCGATTCTGCTTAATTGAGAAAACCCATCGTAATCCAATGGCTTTCTTCTCGGGGGAAGGGAGAAGACGTCCAATGTATGATTCTTGTCCAGGGCAGACATTTCTTACTCCAGATCACGTGTCCAAACCGGTATACCCAATGCTTCCTGCCACGTCTTGGGAATGGTAGCCAAAGATAATGAAGAAATAAAGGCCGGATGGGCCAGGGTAAGATGATGATAAGCACCATGATTGGAAATTGGGTGTTGAGTGCTTACATTTTCACCTTTCAACAAAGCAAGAGGATCATCACCAGAATTCGAGTCTGCAACTAACGAAGAAAGTGAGTCGAATCTGAATAAAAGATTCCACCACTCGAAAATAACATGCATGGTACAAAAAATATGCCTAGAAGGAGGGTGGTAACACTGATATCCTTTTGTGGTGGTGAAATAACCGATAAAGACACGACGTTGAGCCTGAAGGTCAAGTTTGTCCATATGAGGCCGATGAACATGCACAAAACATACACACCCAAAAACACAAGGTGGAAGATGAGAGGTATAAACAAAAGACATAGATGAGAGGCGAGCGATGAGAGTAGCATAATCTAAATTATGTGAGGGAAGACGATTGATAAGATGAGAAGCAGTAAGAACATCATTACCCGAATAGGATTTGGGAAGATGCATAGTGTGAAGAAGACAACGTGTCACCTCAAGGAGGTGTCGATTCTTTCGTTCAGCAACCTCTTTTTGTGTAAGTGTGCATGTGGTTTGAAACCAATGAAAGAAGGATAAAGAAACAACAGGGGAAGGACCCCAAACATCAAAATGTATAATAGAAAAGAGTGTCACTAGGAGAAGATAAATGCATAGAGATGTGTCAAACATGCTTAGACATAGCACAGACATTACAAGATACTTTTAATAAATGCAAGAAAGTCGAAAATAGTTTGTAAAGATAAACAGAAGATGGATGTTCGAGGCAAAGATGTCATTGTCGAACATCCGCACCAATGACAGTAGTCGATATGAGAGCATGAGATGGTAGTTGGGTATCCAGGTAGTACAAGCCACAATGATTCTTGCCACTGCCAATTGAACGCTTTGTGCCCAGTTCCTAAAAAACACAAGAGTCAGGAAAGAATGTCACAGAGCAGTTAAGAGATCTAATAATGTTGTTGATAGAAAGTAAGTTTCGGGAAAAAGAAGGGACATGAAGAACAAAGGTAAGAGAAATGGAAGGAGAGCACGAGATATGTCCTTTGATCGTAATGGAGGACAAGATGTCATTAGCAGAGATAACCGTATCCTTGTCAGACAACGGTGTGTAGGAGATAAAATCTGAGGAGAATCCAGTCTTATGATCAGTTGCGTCTGAATCAATGATCAAATCAGAAGAAGCGGTGGTGGAAGTGTGCACGCTAGGAGGGGTCGCAATAGCAAATGAGGCAATGGCACCAGAAGCAGACTCAAATTGGGAATGAAGAACGCGACGAAGGACATCTAATTCCTAGGTTGTAAACTGTTTTGAAGGAGGATATGTAAGATCATCATAGACATTGGTAGCACGTGTAACATCAGCCGCCCGAGAACCTCACATGTCGAGTCCCTCCACGGCTGGAACCCCGACCACGACCGCAACCAACAGGAGCAAGATGATGATGAAGTTTGAAGTGCACCTCACGAGTGTATCCTCTTCACCCACAATAATCATAGGTAGGGACAGTAGTGTTGAAGGGGCTACAACTTGCATTAGCTAAGGCCGAGCGATCCGGAGAGGACAATCGAGCTAAGAGACTTCTAATGATCATCATTTCCAAGAATCATTCTAAAAGCTTCCCTAAGAGAAGGGAGAGGGGATCAGTGCAGGATATGAGTCCGAAGAGTATCCAACTCCATATTCGGACTCATCAAGAAAACATGGAGGCGAAAGCGTTCTTTCTTTTGTTGTAACTTAACCGCATCAGAAGTGCAAACAGGAGTAAACTGCTCAAAATAGTCCAATTCCTAATAGAGCCGCTCAAACTCGAAAAAATAGGAAGCAATAATCATAAATTACATTCGCAACTCTAAAATGCGGGGAGTAAGCTCATAAATGAGTAGAACTACCGATCTGTGAGGATGTTTCTCTTGCCCGAGTCCATATCTCAGAAGCAGAATCCATCAATATGTAGCTACGATAAACCTTGGGAGACATGGAATGGAGCCAGGAGACGATGAGTGAATTGTCCGAGTCCTATCATTTCCAAGAGGGATCGTCCTTAAGAGGTTCCTTGGCACTCCCGTCTATGTAACCATACATTTGGTGGCTACATCACATGCAGAGCAGCACGAGACCATTTAAGGTAGTGTGTACCATCGAGATACACGATGGTGATCTTCAAGGAGCTAGAGTGGTCATGAGTCCACGACGGCTCACTTAGTTGTTGCATCATCGCACTCGGCGAAGTGACCTAAGAATCCCCCATGATCATACACCAAGGAAGAGCGAAAGAAAAAAGGAAACCAACAAGAATCACACTACATGGAGCAAGAGGAGAGTGTAGCATGGAGGACCATCAAGCAGGAGCACAGGAGCATTAACGGTAGCAAGTATCAAGGGCAGCGACACAGCAACAACGACATAAAAATATAGGATCAATAGCACAGGAAGCAGGCAGCGGCACAACAGTACAAAACAAGAGCTTCAAGATCAGCAGTGACTGGAGCGGTCCGGGACGAAACTAGGACGACGGAAATGCGGCAGCATCACGTGAGAACGGCGCTGACATCCTCCGCAACAACCGAAAACGACATCGTTCCTGCCAGACGACCGCATGAGTGGGTCGAGCCCTTACAGGCCGCTCAAAACTGCAGACTACAAGATCGGATTAATCGACGGAGAGCGCCTGCATGAGAGACGAGAGCGAGCGTGATAGGAGCGAGTGCGGTTAGGATTTTTTATTTCCTTTGATACCAAGTGAAAATGAGAAAATTATAATTCATTAATTGTCTAAGCCCACTACTCTCCTACGTGCCTATTTTGGTGGATCGTCGGAGGGTTGTGGGTGGAGAATACAAGAGATTAAATCCCCTAGGAATGGTGGAGGAGATGAGAGAGGGTGAAACCCTAGAAGGGAGGGGTGAAAAGAGAAGAACTAGAGAGAGATAAAGAGAAATGATTAATATTTCTTGCATAAGAACTACAAGATCCCAAATGCACTATATATAAGCATTGATGACATAACCGTAAATAACACCACATACATCAAAATATTAAAATACTTAAACTCTACGACGACTATGACTCAACACAACACGACTCGGCATATAAATAATAATAGTAACTGACGGCGGATCCGTAACACTCCATCTGTCCTTCAAAACAAGCTTGCTCTCAAGCTCGTGCTCCATGCAGGTGGCCGGATAATTGATGCGTGAGATCACGGCAGTGAACCGGTCGCACAAGTAATATAAAATGGGCGAGTTTTCTCAAGTATCGATCTCTCAAGGAACACAGTAAGGTGAAGTTAATTTCGAGAAGGACTTGAGATTGAAGTCCTCAGGTCAGAGTTAACTAAGGGGGGTTTAGATATTTGCGGAAAAAGAAAATAAAAGGCTAACAACTACTTCTATGCAACGCCGCTATGCGATGCTTTGTCAGGCGGGATGGAAGACTAGTCGGGCCGCTATGCACCGAATCGCTGGGCGGATGGACGAGTAGGCTTGCGGATGAGGTGGTTAGAACGGCGGAATGAGGGTCAAAAGCACCTCTTCGCTACGCACGCCACTAGCAATTGCTAGTGCGGCAAGGGTGGATGGTGGTGGATGGACTATGGCGCACCTCAAGCAAATATAACGGAAATACAAAATCACATAGACATGATTGTATATAAACGTTTTACAAACTAAACATACTTCATCATATACAAGAGTTCAACTACACATTCAACAACCAAACAAGAAAAGAGTGTGTGAAATCGACCGGATCCGAAGTCTTGCTGAGGATTCACGGTTGGAATCGTCGGGTTGTTAATCCGCGTCCAAGCTCGGTCCTCAACTGCGTCTGGGGTAGAGAAGGGTTGTCACCACCTTCCAATGGCCCGTCTTCTTCGTGTCACGAGCCAGTGGAGGATGACACAACTTCTCCTAGCTTGGTGGAGATAGCTAGGTCTAGCTCTTCTTGAAGCTCAAGGATGGAGGAGACCGAGAGGAAGCTCCGGCTTGGATTTGGCGGCGAAAGCTTGCCCGGAGCACCTCCCTTGGGTTGAGATTGAAGGAGGACGGCGGAATCCCTCCTCGGAGACGAAAATGGCGGAGAAAAATGAGCGATCCCGGAATTAGGGCGGCACTTGCATATTTATAGAAAGCAGAATTGAACAATGCGCACGATCACGGGCGCACGACCAGTGGTCGTGCGCACTATGTCCAGTGATCGTGCGCACTGGCATAGCAGATTAGGAAGAAGAACTGGGGTACTGCGCACGAGCAATGGCGCACGACCGGTGGTCGTGCGCACTATGTCCAATGGTCGTGCGATTACCCCAGACGGAACTCCAGGAAAAGAGGAATCAATGCACACGATCAGTGGCGCACGACCGGTGGTCGTGCGCACTGTGTCCAGTGATCGTGCGATTACCCCAAGCAGATTCTGGAAATCAGGGTACATTGCGCACGATCATCGGCGCAAAACCAGTGGTCGTGTGCACTATATCCGATGATTGTGCGCAGTATTCCTGCTTCCAAACGTCCCCGGAACACGCACACGACCCCTAAACCCAGCACTGATATGTGCAGACATTCCAGACGAGCACAAAACGGAGTACAAACAATAAAAGTACAAAAATACATAACCACGGGCCAAAGTGTGCACTTTCTATGGAAATATAGACAAGATGAAATATGAACGATATAGAACTAAAAGTGAAGTGCAAACGCGTGAAAACTAGCCCAGATGAGTCTGAAAAACCCTATATAAATCGGACTCATCAATAATCTGGTACCTTGACCTCCCTCCAGAACAACGCGCGGTAACGCGTATCGGCGACGGTGGCGTCGGCGAGGATCAGCGGTGTCATCCGTAAAATGGGTGACATATGGAATGGCTTCGTCGGGGACGCTGGAGGGGCTGGGAGTAGTAGCCTCATGGAGGTCGGAGGGTCGACGACCTACAGTAGGAATGGATCTGTCGGGGTCGCTGAAGCACAGACCGACAGAAGAGACAGTGATGTGGTCGGTGGGAGTGGCAACATAGGGGCCGACGGAGTAAGAGCTGGGAAAGGAGGCGGTAAAATTCCCGAAGGGGGCGGCACAGAAGGGGACGGTGGAGTTAGAGCAGATAGAGGAGGTGGTGGCAACAGAGGTAGCGGCGACGACGGCGGTGATGTGGTCGGAGGGGGCGGCAATGTCCGTGGTTGGTAAAGTAAGAGCGGGTAGAGGGGGCGGCGACGACGGCGCATCATGAACAACGGAGGACGGTGGTGGCACTATGATTCGAGGAGGAGCGACGAGTCCAGCTCCGGTCGGGGTGACAGAAAAACCACCGAGTCGCGAGACATGCAGAGGGCGTCGAGCGTGAGGTCGAGCTGAGCACCGACGTGGCCGAGTCGAGCCTCCCGATGAGCAATACGACGGTCCAGTTTGGCGAGGGTGGCAAGGAACTCAATGCGGTCGGCAACGCTAAGGGACATGATGTTATGTGTAATAAATAATTAATTATGAGAAAATTAATTAATTACGCAATAGGAACTAAGTAATTACTTAACAAGAAATTAATTGTGTGAGGATGAGTGAGGTCGACCTCAGAAAGAAAATGGAGGTGTGCAATCCGAGGAATGATGAGGTGATTAATTAAATAGGAAAAAGGAAGAGATAAGCGGTGGGAGAAACAAGGTTTGGGGTGATTAATTAAGAGGATGAGAGAGGTGGCGTGTAGGAGAGGTATTCAGATGGACTAAGAAAGAAAAAAATAAAGAAAGGGATGGGATGACATACAGATAATAATAGTCTGATGGGAGACTAATAATAATGTGTCGATGGGGTAAATGAATGAAATAAGAAGGGAATGGGATGCCAGACAGAGAAAGGGGGAAGAGACGGGCGGAAGGCAGAGGAGCGGAACAGGCGAGTGCATGAGGTTCAAAAAATTGATTTGGAGGGCGGCTCGATGGGCCAGGAGCGTGGTCGGCCTGCTCTGCGCTGCGGAAGAGGCATCAACACGCTGGTGCAGATGATGGAAACAGGAAGAGGCTTCGGCAACGAGTGCAGGAGGCTTCGGCGTTTTTCCTGGATGGCGAAGAACATTCGTCGGGGCGCTGTTCCTGGAAGAGTGTTGTCGGCTGGTACAGAGGAGCGTTTGTCGGGGCAACGGAGGCAATCCCGCTGGAGGCTCCGTTGTGGCTTTGGCTTGCGGAAATTGACGGAATAGATGATAGGGAACGACCGTAGTTTGTGGGTCGAGCAGATAGGTGGGAGGGCTGGACAATCGGCGCTAAGGAGATGAGCCCGAAACGATGATGAAGTGCGAAAATAGTGGAGGGAGAGCAACACTGGGAGCGGCGGGGTGGCTGCTAGCAAAAACAGTGGTGGCACAGCGGCAGCTTGTCGGAAGGGAGGATGGCTTGCGAAAACTCAGTGGTCGAGGGGAGGAAAGAGCCTCTGATACCAAGTTTGTTACGTGCCTATTTTGGTGGATCGTCAAAGGGCTGCGGGTGAAGGATACAAGGGATTAAATCCCCTAGGAATGGAGGAGATGAGAGAGAGGGTGAAACTCTAGAAGGGAGGGGTGAGAAGAGAAGAACCAGAGAGACATAAAGAGAAATGATTAATATTTCTTGCATAAGAACTATAAGACCCCAAAGACCCTATATAAAGGCGCCGATAGCATAACCATAAATAACACCACATACATCAAAATATTAAAATACTTAAACTCTACGACAACTATGACTCAATACAACGCGACTCGATACAACACGACTCGACATATAAATAATAATAATAATAACTGACGGTGGATTCGTAACATACTCTTGCATATATGAGTAGGGCATAAAACACACAGACCAAAATACCCCTACTATGGAATAAATAAATATGAAAAAATACTATTGAACCAAATAGACTTGACTAAATACAACTATAGTACATACATTTAATAAGATGATGTGAGAAATGAAACAATCTATAGAAACTCACCAATACATCGACATTAGGATCGAAGTACGGGAAATTGTTGTATGGTGACTGCTCGAAGCCGATATGTGTCGTATATGCATTGGTTTCCATATAGGGAGGTTGATTGGTGGTTGTGGGAGGGGATGTCGGTGGTTGTAAAGGGTGTGAGGAGGCCATGGGGCGGCTGTGGAGGAGAGATTGGAAGGGGGCTAGGGGAGGGGAATCATGAAATCCGATGGATGGATAGGAGAGAAATCCGGCAGTTGGAGGGGAGGGAGGGAATTTGGCGACTGGGAGGGGTTCCCATGGACATGTAGGCGGCAGAAGGCATTGAGGAGGATGGGTAAGATGACAGGAGGCTTGGACAGAACTAGAGTAGGGTGAAGGAGGAGGTGGCTAGGCTTCCTATGGCTGGGAGGTTCGGTGACGGGCTATGGAAGGCTAGTCGAAAGCTAGAACTGCAAGAGAAGGGCTTGTTAGAAGGTAGAGAGGAGGTAGAAGGCAGCAGACGAAGGAGTATGATCCCTGCGGAGGCGTGGGCCTACGGCGTCGGACCACATGTGGCTCTCGGTGTCGAGCCTAGAGCCAGATAAAACGATCTTTAAAAATACCTCAAACTCTCGATGTCTTGCCCTAATCGGTTGATTGCTTGATATAAAGGGGTGGAATTATGTTAAATGATCTGATGGCCCAAATCGACCGACCAAATTACTTCACTTAATTCACAAAATAGACTTCCAGAAAATTAAAACAAATGCATGAAAAAATGAACACAAAATTTGAGCCCGATGTGATCGCGGACTCTGATCGTCCATTTGACGATCCAAAAAAGCTGATCTTATAAATTTCCCAAATAGTCAAATGTGACATGATCGATCTCCATCAAGCTCTCTGTCTCAGAAACAATCATCTCTGGTGAATAGAGAATACATGCTCCCGATGCAAACCAGCCAAGACTCTTTGTTACTCTAAGCAGAAAGCTCCTTCGTAAGAGGTCATCGCGCAGCTAACGTAGTCGAGAGTCCCACACACCAAGCAAGTCGCGGTATAGGTGAAGAGTAGGGATACAATGGTGAGGAAAAGGATAAAGATGGGAGAAAGGTGGGGCTGAGGTTGTGGTGGGGTCTCATGCTAAAGGTTTTGATGCATAGATGGCTCCTCATTTAGAATCAAACCATTGACATCATATACAGAATAAATACACATATTCCTAGTGAAATCATGCTCATAAAGATTTGACTCAATCTCTCTCATGATAGTGTATCAACTCAATCGCCTATCACTCAAATTCATAGTTGTCCCCAATGAGAACTTCTCAAGTAATGTGTTAATCATCTCACGATCACCTTCTTTGAACATTAGCCTTTTCATGTGATTACCCGCGCAAGTTTTAGAATGTTCATTATTTAATATAACTTTATGTTGGAGTATGACATGCAACAGATGCAAATAAATGATGACTGACACCACAAATTGACTAAGTGCATACGCTATATAGTGGTGAAAGTTCCTAAGAATGGGTGGTTTATTTGGAGGTTCTTCTGGTGAGGTGTCGAAACATTCGTCGAGTGTGTGAACACCCAAATGACTGACTGAGACGTCAACAATGAGATACAATATCGCGGAATGACAAATGTTTGAAGGGACATGAATCATCAGGGTGCTCGCCAAGTGGTTGGTAGAAAAATCATCATGGATGCAACCTCTCGAAGCTAGGTCGAAGATAGTGATAAAAGGATGCAACTCAGGAGGTTTATCAGGTGGTATGTAAATAAATACGTCGTGAATGTGATGATCATCTGAAGGGTTGTGCACAAGGATGCAACATCGAGGTGAGTTGAATGTCTCCTAAAAGGAAAAACCCATCATGTGGCTCTCTTGGAGGCTCAATGTGGGGCTAAAAAAATCCAGTGCTAGCAGGATAACCCTTGAGATAAGTGTCATCGATAAGAGTTGTGTCATCTAGAGTGGGAGAAACAACCACTACAAAATTAATAATATGCTCTCGACCTTCACTCGGGACATGACTCCTCACGACAATGTGGGGAAACTCAGATGAACATGCACACAAGGCGCGTCTATGATCAGAGCAATAACTAAGTCAACGCATACGGTAAGGGAAGGAGGCATCGCTATAGGTTCACAGGGTTGCTCATACTCACTCTCTTTCGAGGCCATAAAGCCGAGTCAGGCTCAAGTGGCAGATAACTCAACGGATAATGTGTCTTACTAGGGTGTTGCAGAATAGAGACCGGGCGGTCTGGCGGTCTGACTCTGGCGGGTTGCAGTCCGGGCGGTCTGTCGGTTTCTCTCCTGCGGTTTGGTTGTTGACCTGTTGTTGTAGGTGCTCTGGCGGTTTGTCAATCAGTCTCTGGCGACTTGGAGACCGGGCGACCTGGCGGTCTATTGTGGCGGCTTGGTGTCTTCCTCTTGTGGTTGCCGGGCGGTTTGCCCATTCATCAAAAGGCGCGGCTTGGTCGGCTTGTATTTATGTTAAACCGCTTGTACATGATATTTTTTAGTCTCGCATTATTTATTTGTAATCTCTCTCATCTCCTTCACTCTATAAAAAGGAGGTTATACCATGTAATTGATACCTTTTTGGAATAAAAAAATTTCTGTTTGTCCAATTTCCGGACTCTCTTTTTCTTTTCACACATGGTATCAGAGCACGCGATCTTGTCCGCCTGATTCAGTGTCTTCCTCTGTCCGTGCGACTTGATCTCCTTCTTGCCTCTTGTTCGTGCGGCCTCTCCTCCTTTGTCGCGGCTCTTTGTTTGCGCGGCCTTCTTCTTCTCGCTCTTTTTCTGCGGACTGCTTTCGCGGCTTCTCGGTCTTCTGTTCGCGCGGCCTGCTCTCTTCCCGCGCGACTTCTTCTCTTTTCTCTGTTGCGGATTCTTCTTCTATCCGCTGCAAGACCTTTACTTGCGTCCGCTGCGGTCTTCTCTAGCCCGCGCGGCCTTTTATCCGCCCCGACCTCTTTCTTTCTGCGCGGCCTTTCTCTCTTCCCTCTATCCGCACGGCTTCTTCCATGGCCCTTTCCAGCTCTTCTACCACCAACGCTACTCCTGTGACAACTCCGCCTCCTCTCATTCCTTCCGGGAATCTTGGCACCGTCTCCAAGCTTGTTGGTTCCAACTACCCGGATTGGAGCGTCTCCTTCACCTTCCTCCTCCGCTCACAACGCAAACGCCATCACCTTACCGATGACCCTCCTCCTACCACTTCTGCTGAATTTGACGACTGGGATGCTAGCGATGCGCTTTTCCGCACTTGGCTCGCTAACAGTCTTTCCGATGAGTGTCTTCCTGTCATCTGTCATGATGAGACGGTCAAGAAGGCATGACTTCATCTTGCTGCTCTGTACTCGAAGTGGGCTCAGACGTACCGCATTTATACTTTGTATGCGGACCTCTTTGCCCGTCCTTCTATGTCTCCTGCTGCCGCTTATCAACAGGTTCAAGCTCTTGGGGCTGAGATTCTTCAACATCGCCCCTTCTCTGCGGATCTTGCCGAACAGCACAAGCACTTTCAAGAACTGCTTGTTGTGTGCTACCTCCTCCGGCTTCCTGATTCCTACGACATGATCCGCCAATAAATCTTGGGTGAAGCGGACTCTCCCAACTTGGATACCACTGCTGCACGCATTGTCGCAGTTACATCTCTTCTTCAGCGTCCGCTTCTGTCTTCTCCTCCTCCAGAACAATATGCTCACCAGACTCAACGGAGCGGCTCTGGTAGTCGCAACCACCATTCCGGTGGTCGGAGTTCTTCCCGCTTCCTCTGCTCTCACTGTGGTCGCACCGGGCATCTTGTGGATCGATGCTGGATGAAACATCCACATCTTCGCCCTTCTGGTGACTTTTCCACCTCCTCTTCCAAGCCGTCCGCTTCGGTGGTCACTTCCTCAGGTAGTGCTCACGTGGTTTCTCAAGGTAAATGGCTTATCGACTCTGGTGCAACTAATCACATGACGGGCAATCCGCAATGCTTTTCTCTCATTGAAACACATGATCGGTTGCCCCCGATCCTTGTTGCAGTCGGCTCTCCCTCCCCGGATCATGGGACGGGAGTGGTTCATGTCACTCCGTCTCTTCGCTTGGCCGACACTCTCTATGTGCCCAAGTTTCTCTGCAATTTGTTGTCTGTTACATCTTTGTGCAAGCAACTTCAATGCTCCGTCACATTTACTCCCACTTCTTGCTCTTTTCAGGATTCGAGCTCCTAACGGACGATTGCTACTGAGACTGAGAGCGGCGGCCTCTACTTCCTCGACAACATTTCTGCTTTGTCAGCCTTCTCCTCCTCTTCTAGAGATCTCCTACAATGGCATCTCCGCCTTGGGCATCCTCCTCCACGACTTCTTCATCAGCTTCTGCCTCACCTCCCTCCGCATAGTTCTCCTCTCAACTGCGATGTCTGCCAGCTTGGCAAGCATCACCGTTCCTCCATTCCCGCCGAAGCAAGTCGTGGTTCTACCCGTCCATTTGATCTTGTTCACTCCGACATCTGGGGTCCTGCTCCTACCCTCACCGTTGGTCGGGGTAGCTCTTATTTTGTTACTTTCATTGATGATTTCTCTCAATGTACTTGGATGTATCTCTTAGGAGAACGCTCTGAACTTTTTGATGTATGACAATCTTTTTATCATTTAATTAAAAAACAGTTTGATGTTTCTATTAAAGTCTTACGCTCTGATAATGCCAAAGAGTACGTTAGTCAAGCTTTTTCCTCATTTTGTATGCAACATGGGATTATTCATCAAACAAGTTACGTTTACACCTCCCAACAAAATGGGGTGGCGGAACGCAAAACCGTCACCTACTTGATGTTGCTCGCACCTTACTTACGCAAATGCATGTTCATCGCTCCTACTGGGGCTATGCTGTTCTCATTTCTTGCTATCTCATCAATCGCATTCCCGGAGACGAACTGCTTGCGAAGAATGGGGTCAAAACAACAGTAGCCTTTCTGAGTGACAGAGTAGCCCAGAAAGACACATTTGGTGGAGCGAGGGGAGAGTTTGTCGCGGGTGGCGAAGGGAGCATGCACAAATGCTGTGCACCCAAAGATACGTAGAGGGAGAGGAAAGGGATCCTTTCCTGGATAGAGAATGAAAAAGGGGTTTGACCGCGGAGAACAGTGGAGCGGACGTTACCTTCTTCGAGAATGCTCCATATTTCTCTAACGACTCCTCTCCTCTTCCTGTGGCATCCAGTCTTCCTCTTCCTCTTCCCTCCAGCCCATCCCCTCCTACCGAGGTCTTTCCTCCTCCACCGTCTCCATCCTCTTCTCCTCCCTCTCCACCTCCACAATCTCCCTCCTCTTCGCCGCCGTCGCTCTCTCCTCTCGGGCCAGCTCTCTCCACCACGGATGCTCCGGATACTGAGAAACCTGCTGACCTGGACCTCCCCATTGCCATTCGCAAAGGGGTTCGGGCTTGCACCAAGCATACGCTTGCTGCCGTTGTTTCCTATGATCGTCTGACACCTGCTCGCAGGAACTTTGCACTGGCTATCTCTTCCACTTCCACCCCCCGTTCCTATCAGGAGGCCCTTACCATTATACATTGGAAGGCTGTCATGGATGAAGAGATTGTTACTCTCACTGAACGAGGTACCTGGACCCTGGTTCCTCCTCCTTTCGGCACAGATGTTGTTGACTGTCGCTGGGTCTTTGTGGTGAAATTCCTGCCCGATGGCAGTGTAGATCGTTACAAGACTCGGCTTGTTGCCAAGGGCTTTACCCAGGCTTATGACGTTCATTACTTTGACACTTTTTCTCCAGTTGCTCGTCTCAGCACTATTCGGGTCCTCTCTGTGGTTGTCAATAGAGATTGGCTCATTTCACAATTGGATGTGAAGAATGTCTTTCTTTATGGGGATCTTCAGGAAGATGTCTACATGGAGCAACCTCCAGGGTATGTTGCTCCGGGGGAGACACAGGTTTGCCGGCTCAAGAAGGCTATCTATGGCCTAAAACAAAGTCCTCACGCTTGATTTGACAAGTTTAGCGGGATTGTGGCGGCTGTAGGTTTTACGAGAAGTTCTGTTGATCACTCTGGGTCTAGTGGTGCTTGCAGTATATGTGGATGATATTCTTCTTACTGGAGATGACCAAGCGGGGATAATCTTGACAAAGAAGCATATCTTCGGCAACACCTGATTACAAAAGATATGGGCTCTCCAAAATACTTTCTGGGGATAGAAATTTCTCGGAAGCCCGCTTCTCTTGTCCTCTCAAAACGAAAGTACGCTCTTGACTTGTTAAAAAAGACAGGGTTGACTGGGGCTAAACCTGTCTGATATCTCATGGCGACTGGAGAAGATAAACCATAGACGGATGACTCTCCTTTTCTTTCTGATGTTACGAGGGTTTGGTTGGTAAACTCATATATCTCACAGTGACCAGAACCGACATTGTCTATGTTGTTGGCAAGGTTAGTCAATTCATGCACGCTCCTAGGGAGTGTCATCTACAGTCTGCCCTGAAGATATTGGAGTATATTAAATCAGCTCCTGGGAAAGGACTTCTCTTTCAGAAGAATGACTATTTAAGGATTGAAGCGTACTCCGATTCAAGCTATGCCGATGACAAAGGAGACCGCAAGTCAACTTCAGGTTTTTGCACCTTTGTGGGGGGGGGGGAACCTTGTGAGCTGAAAAAGCAAGAAACAGTCGGTCGTCTCCAGGTCCAGTACAGAAGCAGAATATCGAAGTATGACATCGACCACGTGTGAGTTGCAGTGGTTACGGGCTCTCATGCTTGATTTAGGAGAGCTCTACAACCATCCTCTACCTATATTTTGTGACAACAAAGCCGTCATATACATCTCTAAAAATCCGGTCTTCCATGAGAGAACCAAGCACATTGAAGTTGACTGCCATTTTATTCGGGAGGAGATTCTGAAGAAAAAAATTTGTACTACGTTCGTCACCTCCGATAAAGAGTTGACTGATATTTTCACCAAGCCGGTATCCGTCTTTTTTCATCACATTTGCGACAAGCTGGACATGATCGATATATATGCTCCAGCTTGAGGGGGAGTGTTGCAGAATAGAGACCGGGCGGTCTGGCGGTCTGACTCTGGCAGGTTGTAGTCCGGGCGGTCTGTCGGTTTCTCTCCTGCAGTTTGGTTGCTGACCTGTTGCTGTTGGTGCTCTGGCGGTTTGTCAATCAGTCCCTGGCGACTTGGAGACCGGGCGACCGGGCGGTCTATTGTAGCGGCTTGGTGTCTTCCTCTTGTGCTTGCCGGGCGGTTTGCCCATTCATCAAACAGCGCTGCTTGGTCGGCTTGTATTTATGTTAAACCGCTTGTACATGATATTTTTTAGTCGCACATTGTTTATTTGTAATTTCTCTCATCTCCTTCATTCTATACAAGGGAGGCTATACCACGTAATTGATACCTTTTTTGGAATACAAAAATTTTTGTTTGTCCAATTTCCGAACTCTCTTTTTCTGTTCGCACATAGGGTGAGAGAAATCAGTATCGGGTATCACATTTATCATGTCTGACAGGGCTAGAGTAGGCATAGTGATGGCCCCTGAATGGGAGGACTCGTACTAGGAGGGTAAATGTGTGAATCCACTCGACTAACTCTAGCGAATCTCAAGAACTGTTCATAATAAAGGGTGAGCATGTATGTTTGCTCGAGAGATTTTAAGTAATGATAGGTCAACTTAGCACGTATCTTAGATTAAAGTCCAGATCGAAATCAAGAAGTTGTCATAGCTAGCAACTCTCGTATGTCGTTCATCACTACTAACTTGTCAAAACAATCTATATATTCAGTGACGAATATGGATCTTTGTCGAAGGGTAAATAATTGCTCGAGCAGAAGACTCTGATATGATGCAGACAAATTACCTCTGACACAACCTACGCTTCATCTCCACTCAATTACCGAATAGTTCAAAATAGTTGAGATAATATTCCATGTCTACGAAGGAGTCGGCTCCCCTGAAGGGGTGGGCCTGCGACTCATACTGCAAGCGGTCCACGACGTCGCACCGAGAGCGGGATCAAGCAGTCTCCAAAAAAAACCTCAACCTCTCAATGTCTTGTTCTAACAGGCTTATAGCTTAATATAGAGAGGAGGATTAGGTTAAATGATCAGATGGCCCAAATCAATCGATTGGATTACTTGACCTAATTCCCAAAATAGACGTTGAAAATAAAAACAAATACATGAAAAATGCAGATAAAAGAGCCGGACGGGATCACAAATGTCCATCTGATGATCCAAAAATCTCGATCTCGTAAATCTCTCAAATGCGACACAACGATCTCCATCAACCTTCACCTCTAGGATTGATGATCTACCATTACCCTTTTCCCCTCAAGGTCTCCTTCCTTTATTCCATGCCACTCGATAAACAATGTTAATACTGCACTATTATGGGCCTACTGGATCCATAACATCCACCCCTCCATATCCAATGATACATACGGCCTCAATGAATCCTTCACGATTCCTTTAAAATTATGATGGTCGCCCATTGTTGCACTGCTATATATCCACCACTTCTCCCACCCAAACCTTGACGTAACTATCATCTCTCGTGTCCAGCCGCGTAACACTCAGCTTCTTCCAACTATTTTGTACCCCATCTCCATTACACATGTCGCCTGCAACAACCACAACCACACTACAAGTATCCATGCCATCGACATCAGTCTTTCGCAATAGATTGCCCAGCCACCCCCTCCGCTCTAGCTTCTCCCTTCAACCTAATATTATAGTTCATGCCTCTCACACCACTTGACATGTTCACACATGCTACCGCCTACACTGCTACTACGCCTTCCCTGGTCGTTACAATATACACAACAACGCAGTTTCTGAACCCCAACCACTATCGACAACAACCTTCCACCCAGATCACGCATATTGCTCATTGCCAAGGTTTCTTGCGCTGCTAGTCAAAGTTGCGAACAAATTTATTCGTCTCGACGATCCGGACGACATTACTCACTTGGCCTTGGGGATAATATTGTTTATCAACGGAAACATATTGTTAGGTATATGCCGCGAGTGAATTTCCCCACAATAGAAGGAGAAGAATACAAAGTCCCCACTTCAACAGAGAGAAGAATTGAAGTTAATTAATCAGTTAATTTGACAATAATTATATTAATTAGAAGATAGGAGTCGCCTTATTTGTTGAGCAACCCACATCTATATAAGGGGAGGTTTAAGAGTATGCTGGGGCTTTTTGGGAAGTCTTGAGTAGTTTGTCATTTGAAGAGGAACTCTTGGAGGGAACCTACCCTTAAAGGTGGTGGTGCGAGCATGTCAAGCAAACATGTGTACATTTTCATATATTTTTTGCAATCTCAGTTTGAGTCTTCCGAGCATTCACCTCAAAAAAAATACTTGCATTTGAAGATCCATCCCAGTAGGTTTTCATCATTGAATATACGATATTCCATTCGAGAAATTAAGTTGGAAATTGATAACCTGAGTTTCAGTTGTAGTGAATCCATGAATCGTGATTGGGATGTTCTCGCACAGACTAAGATGTATGAGGATTGCTTCTCTAATACCAAAGATAAAGATGATTCCCTAAAGATCCAACTGTGAGATCTTGAACAAAAATCAAGAGAACAAGAAAGTAAGAGGAAGGGAGAAGAATACTTAAAATATGAAATACTTATAAGCATCTTCCAGTTTGTAGCACCTAGAGCTATTACTTTTTTGTGATGCAAAAACCAAATTGCCCTTTTAGCATTAAAGACTAAATCGCCCTATCTAAAATTTGCACATGACAGACATGAACAAATCTCAGAATAGAAGTTACAAGAAACAATATGATTTTAATTATCGATGAAAATATTAAAGAGATAAAAATGTTACACCAATAAATTATTATTTAATGTTTTAAGAAAGAAAATATTTTCAAAAACCACAATAAACTAAATAATGAGATACATGATAATTGATCCAAAAAAATAAATGAAATTAGCTTTGAAAAAAATTCATAAATGTAGAATTTTAGATCCAATGAGATGCATAGTGTAAGTCAGAAAGATAAAGACAATATTGCAGTGATTTGATTGACAAATTTTGTTAGCGGGGATTTCTTGTGTTCTGAGGAGAACCTCCCTACAAGAGTTAGAATTATGATTTGTGAGCACCAGCATATGCAGGTATATGAAAGTTCACCAAGTTTTGCTAGTGGATTTTTTTACTCTTCCAGGAAAAAAAAGTTGACTAATACGGAAACTGGCAAAACAGAGAGAAGACTGAAGGCCGGAACTTAAAGCTTCTACCAAGTCTCACGTAAATTGTTAAAGATCAACATATTAAAGCATCACAACAGAATATAGAATCTCATTAAGATATACAAAGTACAAATTCTATAAATTAGGCATCAGACTTGATCAAGGAAGCATCACAGCCGCAATAGGAATAAGTGTTACCTACATTTTGATGGCAATTAGACTAGCTATAAATATTGATTCAACGTTCAGGTGATAAAGTAAATTCGTTTAAGAAAGTCATAGGTTCAACTGTGAACAGTTGAGTTCACGGGATGATACACGATTTATTATTGTTGAATAAACTATGCACAAAGATTCGTAGCAAGGCCTGGCTAGAGCCCACTACCTCTTTAAATTTTACTCTAACATCTTAGAGTGAGATTAGGGTGATCAAGATATTTCCCGTAGTGAGTGTTTTAAATATCCTGGATCGGTAGTTCAAAAAGATGGAGGTATTGATAAAGATGTGACACAGAGAATCCAAGCGGGTTGGTTGAAGTGGAGAGGCGCGTCAGGGATCTTATGTGATCGTAAAGTACCACTAAAACTTAAGGACAAGTTTTACTGTGTTGCAATTAGACCTACGATGCTCTATGGTTCTGAGTGTTGGGCAGTGAATTGTGTACATGAGGAAAAAATGGGAGTTGCGGAGATGAGAATGCTTAGGCGGTTGTGCGGACACACGAGATTGGATAAAATTAGGAATGAAAGTATCATGGATAAGACAGGAGTAGCATCAATTTCAGAGAAGATGCGAGAAGCTCGTCTAAGATGGTTTGGACACGTACAAAAGAGACCATTAGGGGCATCAGTTAGGCGTTGTAGGTCTAGTCACTAGGCATGTTAGACGAGGGAGGGGTAGACCAATAAAGACTTGGAATGAAACTATAAAGAAAGACATGATGTACTTAGGCATTAGTGAGATTATGACAAAAGATATGGCACAATGGCGACAAAGGATCCATATAGTCGACCCCACTATAGTGGGATAAAGACTTGAGTGTTGTTGTATCTTAGAGTGAGATTGTTTGTCCTCCCTCTCTTCCCAAATAAGTGCACAAATACTTGTATGTAAAGGTATGAGAAAAATTAATAAAACAATTGGATTATTTTTTTTCATTTTACCGTGTTTCCTACATGGTATCAAAGCTCTGATCCGGATATATTTTTTGGTGCTCTCTCTCCTCACTGTTATCGATTTGTGCGGTATGTTATTTATGACCGCACTTCATGTTTCTCCAGGCCTTGCTTCGTTCTCCTCTGCAATTTTTCTCCATCGTCGAGTTTAATTATAGCTTCTCTTCGCTGCTATTCGGGCCCCACCTGTCTGGTGACTACAGGGGCCTCTCCTTCTCTACCCGCTCTGTTTGTTGAACACTTTCCCGCGATTTATCATTCTCAAAGCTCTCTCAGGTTGTTGCCCCCCCCACCCAGTGATTGTGATCTTCCACTAGTCATAGTGACTACTCAGGTTGCAGTGCCTCTTCACGTCGTTGTCACTTCGTGCGCTCGATCTTCATTCATCTCCTGGTCGCATCTCTGCTCCCTCAGGTTGCAGAGCTCGCACTGCCGCTCTTCTCGGTATGACCACGGCCAGCTGATAGCGCACTTTGTTCGTCTGTTGAGACCGCTTGCTTTCCCGCGAGCTCTCCTGCTCGCTAAGGCCGCATCTGCTGATCATCTCCTCGGTGTGACCGTGAGCAAGTCGTAACTACTACTTCTCTCCAAGTTCGTCGACACTGGCTTTCTAGCGAACTGTCCTGCCTGCCAAATTCATAGTTGTGTACTTGTGTGTTGCCACTCTTCTCGGTGTAACCGCGACAAGGTGATTGCCCGCTTTGTTCGTGCGCTAAGACCGCACGTTTTCCTGCTTTTTTCGCTAGCTCTCCGGCTCACAAAGGTCGCCCTTCTGCTCGCCATGAGTTCTCCTGCCTTGCTCCCGCACAGTTCTTTAGTGTGATGGAGACCTCGGCCTTCCATCCTGCAAATTTTTGTTGCGCTCCTCGCCTGCTTCCATGGACATGATTGAAGCCTCATCTCTTCTGACCCATGCTGCAACTCTCCTTCCTAAAGTTCGTAATAAACTTCGGCACATCATTATCTCTCTTAATGGGAAGAAGAACTTTGTTCACCGTGTTCTTCAAACCAAAGGCCTCCTTCATCATTTGATTAAGGCAACACCTACTGAGCCAACCGAGGAGTATCTCTGTGATGACGGCTATGTCCAATCATGAATCCTCAACTCTATGGACAATGAACCATATCGAATGACCATGTACCATGAGATGGACAAGGCCATGTGTCACTCCTTCTATTCTAACAAGGATAGCTTGCAACACTTGTTTGACATCATCACGGACCTTCAATCTCTAGACTCAGGGGTCGGTTGGAGACTTAATCTCCTTTGTTGTGCTCTCCAAAATTCTAATCGAAGCATAGATTCAACATCAACCACCAACAGTGGACATCGCTTCCCAACGTGCCTAAAACAAAGTTGTCAGCATCGCCATGATGATGGCCCGTGTTCCGCCTCATCTCCACAGCATTCAGTCTCAGATCCTTTTTTCCTCCACCATTCCTTCTCTTTCGGATGTGTGCTCGATGCTTTTAAAAGTCACCCCACCCCCCGATGCTCCTGGGTCTCTCTCCAGCTCTCATCCAGCAATACTTTCCATCTCACCCCGCTCCTTCATCAGCTTGAGGGGTTCGCACCAGGTCTCGAGAACGGAGTAGCGCCAGAAGGACTCGTCCTCACTATACTCATTGTGATCTGGTTGGTCATTTTGAGGCAACCTTTATCGAAAGCATGGTGTGCCCCCACAACTACATGCCTCTGTTGTGGTCGATCCACCTTCCACCACAAGCACCAACATTGATGCTCTGCGCACACAGCTACAACATCTTCAAGGGATGATCAGTCGTTCATCTGACTCTATTGCGTCTATCTCCAATAAAGGTATCTCTTGTCTCTCCCATAGCTCCACTTGGATTATGGACTTTGGTGTCACCCATCATATTACTCCGCAGAAACCATCTCAGTACTTGAACTTGTTGCATCTCAAGTTCATCACAATGGCCAATTGTGACACCACCCCGATTTTTGGATATGTTGATGTGTCTCTCACTTCATATATCTCCCTTCGCTCGGTTCTTCATGTTTCGAGCTCTACTTTCAACCTTCTTTTTGTTAGTCGTCTTACTCAAGATCTTGACAACATTATAACCTTCTCTCCCACTTTCTTTGTTGTGCAGGATCAACGGACATAGAATATCATTGGTGAAGGAAAATTGTTCAATGGGCTCTACATTCTGCACGTTTCTCCCACAGTTCGCTCCTCTGTCATCTCTGTTGATTCACATCGGCGTCTTGGGCATGCTCCTCTTCGTATTCTCAAGAAAGCTCTTCCTGATCTATCCCTCATCGACTTTATATGTGAATATTATATCTTTGTAAAACAACACCGTTCTTCTTTTATCTCTCATTGTACTCTGTGTGATGCTCCTTTTGCTTTAGTACATTCTGATATTTGGGGACATTATAAAATAACTAGTGTTTTTGATTATTGTTGGTTTCATACATTTATTGATGATCACTCTCACATGTCGTGATTGTATTTACTTCACGATTGTTCTAAACTTCCTTGTGTGCTTCGTACCTTTATTGCTGAACTTGCTGAAACTCGCACTCAATTTTCAAGCTCCATTAAAAAAATTTGCATTGATAATGTGTGTGAATACATGAGTCATGGGTTTAAAACTCAATGTATTGAGAATGGATCATCCATCAAACCTCATGTGTTCCCCCAACAAAACGGCGTCGCTAAGCGCAAGAATCATCACCTTCTTGAGGTCGCACACTCACTTATATTTTGAATGCAGTCTTCATGCTTTAGTAGCATTTCGCGATTACTACATCGTGCTACCTCATCAATCGCATGCCCCCATCCATTCTCAATTATGCAACTCACTTTAATATTATATTTCCCTCCACACCTCTCTTTCCAATCACTACAAACATCTTTGGATGTACCTGTTATGTCCACTGTCTTGGCCTCTCCACCGACAAGCATGCTTCTCGTTATACCAAATATACGTTCGTTGGTTACTCTCGCACTAAAAAAGTTATGTTCGCTCCACTCCTGACAATTGTAAGGTTGTTACATCTGCGGATGTGACCTTCCTCGAAGACCGGCCTTTTCACTCTTCACACCCAGCTTTTCCACCACTTACAACTCTACCACACCCTATCGTCCTTGTCACTTCTCATCTACCACCTATACTACCACCACTGATCACCACACCATCCAAAACCGCCTCTTCATCGAGTGTACACTCATCGTCCTCCTCGTTCTGATTCCCTCAAACAACTACCCGCCACAAATGATACCGCGTGGCCTGAAAATCCGACACCAACAGGCAGCATCAACAGCTCATCCTATGGTGAATTATGTGTCCTTGCATTGTCTCTCTCCGGTACTCCATAAATTTGCAAATTCTTTGATGTCTATTTTCACCCAACTCTCTGCAGTACGCTCTTCAGCATTCGGGGTGGCAGGTGGCCATGAATGAGAAAATGACTGCTCTTCGAACATATCAGACTTGGAATCTTGTTCCCCTTCCACTTGTTCAACCTTTTGTGGGTTGTAAGTGAATATTTACCATCAAACATAGTCTGAATGGGGCAGTTCAACGATTTAAGGCAGATATTGTGGCTCGTGGGTTCACTCGACAACAAGACCTTGATTACGACAAGACCTCGCATGTTGCAAAAATGAATACTGCTCGTGTCTTGAGCTCCATAGTTGATCATAGACAATGGCAATTGCATCGCTTGGATGTCAAAAAAGCTTTTTTTAATGGCAATCGGTTGGTTATGTTATTAAGGCGCGTGTCTAGGCATGCCTGAGACGTCGGGCGCACCAGGCGCACCGGGCATCACCTCTGCAAGGCATAGGCGGGCAAGGTGCCCCAGGAGCGCCTGGGCGTGCGGCTTACCAGCTCCCAGGAATGCCTGGGCCTTTCAAGGCCATTTCTTCAACATGATTAACGAAAATAATTTTGGATATGAGAAAAAACATGATATAAGGCTTAGATTACATGATTTTTTATATGTATCTACCATGAAGTGAGGGAAGTTACATTTATTTAATTTATATATTTATCTTCTGAAATGTACATGTTCTAAAAAATACAAGAGGAGAGTAAATGGTTGAAATCAAGCGAGGATTGAGAAAGAGAATTATGGGTAGAGATAGATGAATTGGGTTAAGAGATCTGGTGAAATTACATAATTAAATATGCTCAAAAAAGACCCTGAACCCCTCAGCCAACTCACCGCGGAGTTGGATTTGCGAAAAGCAGTGGATTAATCATCAATACGGTCAGTGAATTATATTCAATTATAATTCGTTAAGCTTACTTATAGCCTTCATACACGGTGCAAAAATCTAAGCATAACTTAATTACCATCTAATTACAAATACATCCTAATATGGGCACGAATCCATAACATTCATCGTGCACCAATCAATCTTTTATCACTAAAAAGAAAAACGTAAAATTTTCATTATCTAGTTCTTCAATTTTATATAACCAAGCTATAGCACTTACCGTTATATAAGTAAATATTTGTATAACACAATCTAAAAGTAGCATTTGGAATTGTGATATATGCAATTCTACTGTGTTGGTATGATGGTATAATTATTTTATGTGTTTTTTTGTATTTAATAAACTGTATTTTTCTTTTTTGCGCCTTACGTGTCGTAGGCGCACGTTTGCGCTTGACGCCTATACTCCAGGACCCCTTTACGCCTTAGTGCGTCTTGCACCTTTAATAACAGTCTATTGGAGACTATCTACATGCAACAATATCCCGGGACTAAGACCCGGGAAAGTCCCTTGTATGTCATCTCAAAAAATCTCTTTATGATCTCAAGCAGTCTCCTCGAGCATGGATTGACAAATTTAGTCAGGTTGTTCGTGTAGTTGGGTTCACTCGAAGCTCGACTGACTTCTCTTTATTTACTCGACATCGTCTGACATACACAGTAATTCTCTTGGTCTGTGTCGATGATTTCTTGATTGCGGGTGAGGATGTCAAAGGAATATACATGATCAAGCGGCATTTAATTTCTGTTTTTCAAACTAAAGATTTGAGAAATCTTCGGTACTTCCTTGATCTTGAGATAACTCGGCATCCTGTGGGCTTGTTCTATCTTAATAAAAGTACTGTCTTGACCTGCTTCATGATGCTGGCTATTCTGGATACAAGTCTGCTGACACTCCTATAGATGTCAATCACAAGCTCTGCGTTCATGCCTCAGACTCCGATCTACTCCTTTTGAACCCAAAGTATTATCTTCGTCTTGTAAGAAAGCTGATCTATCTTACATTAACAAGACCTGATATATCCTTCGTAGTTGGAGTCGTCAGTTGATTCATGCATGCTCCACGGATCTCTCACCTCCAGACAGTTGAGCGGATCCTTTGATACTTGAAGGCTGCTCATGGACAAGAAATTGTATACAAGCCTTCTTCCTTATCTCTTATGCATACTCTGATGCTGACTGCACTGACTCTTTGGATGATCGTCGTTCCACAAGTGGATATTGTACATATTTTGGTGGACACCTTATCACCTTGCGCAACAAGAAGTCTATGGTTACTCGCTCATCAACTGAAACTGAGTATCGTTAAATGGCTTGTGTCGTGCCCGATCTTACTTGGTAGGAAAGCCTTTTAAGTGATCTGGATGTTAAACTTCCCTCACCGACTACTCTCTATTGAGACAGTCAAGTTGCTATACATATTGCCAAGAATTTCATATTTCATGAACTTACCAAACACATCGAAGTCAAATGTCACTTCATTCGAGAGAAGCTTCAACTGAAGAAACTGGAATTAAGGCTTCATTTGTTTTAACGGTGGCGGGTCGATCCGGCGGGTGGAAACGGAGAGTTCGAACCGGAGGGGGAGGTGGCTGCTCCAAACAAAGCTTTTTGGGGCGTTTTTCAAGGCGGGCGGGTGGAAATGGAGCAAACGCCGCCGGGGGTTCATTTGTTTACTCTCTTACCGGCGGCGTTTGCTCAAAACGGAGTTGCGAAACACCCAAACAAATAGAGCCTAAAACAAATTCCTGCCGCTGGGAAAGTTACTGATATTCTCGCTAAGGTCTTACCACGTCAGCTATATTATCAGTTCTTATCCAAGCTTGGTACTTACTGTTACAAAAGCCCATGTAAAGGGCTCATTATTGGGCCTATATTTTATTCTTTTCCCTCTTCTCTTATTAGTCCCACATCTTGTATAGGATTTCCTCTCTCCTATATATTTGTATTCTCTCCTTGTATTTACAGATATAAGAAATACATACAAGTTTTTGAGCTCTTTCTACATGGTATCAGAGCCACTCGTTGCCTCCCGCAGACTCCAACTTCTATCCGCCTAGCTACCTGCGGACTCCAACCTCTATCCGCCTTTCTTTGATCTCCTGCGGCCTACTTAGTCTATCTGCTCTTCTCTGATTAGCTAACTGCGGCCTCTCTTTCCGCTTCTCCCTTTAGTTGCTTAGCTATTTGCGGCCTGCATTCTTCTGCGACGTCTATTTCTGCATCCGCTTCCTCTACCTCACCGTGGTTCCACCCTCCTCCTCGGGCTTCTTATAGCCTTCTCTCTCTGTCCCATGGGGTCCACTTCTCCTTGTTGTTCTAATCCAGTCTGTTGCAAGCTCCTCCAGTCTGTTGTGGCCTGCCCTTCCCCTGCTCTGCTTCTCTCCTACAATGTGAGCTTCTACCCAGTCCAGACCGAGCTATCTTCTCGCTCGCGGTCTCTTGGTATATCCCGCCGCGGACTGCTCCTAACCGCCGCGGGCTCTCTTCTCGCGGGATGCGATTTCCCATCTTGCGGACTGCTCCAGTCCGCCGCCGCCTGCTATAGTCCCTTCTTGCGGACTATCTCAAATCGCGCCTTGCGGCCTGCCCTTTACAATCGCGCCTTGCTTCTCCGCAGTCTGACAGTCCGCCGCATCCTGCCCTTTCTCATCGATGCGGAATGCTCCTCGTTTTTTTTACTCTAGTCGCTGCGACCTGCCCTTCGGGGTTCTTGCTCTTCCTCTTCCCAGCGGGCTCCGGCTTCAGTCCGCTGCTGCTGTCCACCTGTTTTGCTTCCTCTCCCCGCAATGGCTTTCAGCGACTCAACTGTGGCTAGCACCTCTACAGACCGCCCGACATCTGTTCCTGAAATCCGTGATGAGATGCGGATTACAACAATTTCTGTCTCCGTGAAGAAGAATTTTATCTCTTGGATTCATTCTGTTCGTCGGGTTCTTCAGGCCAAGGGCCTTTTGCCTCACCTCACTCAGGCTCCTCCTTCTCCGTCTACTGGCTCCGCAATGATGGTCGTGTTCAGACATGACTTTACTTACTCCGTGATCGTACAGAGCTTCCCCGTGTTTTTCGAACTTTTGTCCTTGAAACCCGTACGCAATTCCACATCACCCTCAAAACATTACGCACTGATAATGCTCGTGAATACACTAGCCACGACTTTGCGGCCTTGTGCTCTGAATTCGGGATTCTTCATCAAACATCATGTGCTTACACACCCCAGCAAAACAGTGTTGCCAAACGGAAGAACCGGCACTTGCTTGATGTTGCCCGCTCTCTCATGCTTCAAATGAATGTTCTCAAAAGTTACTGGAACTTTACGGTCTCTACTGCGCGCATCCTGATCAACCGTCTCCCTTCCTTCGTCCTCCAATATGATACTCTGTTTAGCATACTATTTCCCTCTACTCCGGCTTTCCCTCTCCTGCCTCGGGTTTTTGGCTCCACCTGCTACGTCCACCGCCTGGGTCCGTCCTTGGACAAGTTGGAACCCCAGGCAGCTAAACATGTCATCGTCGGTTATTCGCGTACGCAGAAAGGCTATGTTATGTTACTCTCCCGCTGCCCGCAAGGTCTCTGTTTCTGCCTATGTTACCTTCCGGGAAGATCAGTCGTTCTTCTCTGCTCCTTTACCCACTTTTTTCACGCCACAACCTCTACCACCACTTATCCCAAGACCTGTTATCCCCGTTACTACACCTCTGTCACTGGTACCACCTACTCCGACTCCTGCCCCTCCAGGCCATCTGTTATCCATGTCTACTCTCGCCGCCCGTCCGACTCTGTTGCCCCTCTGCAGTCGGCCTCGGCCTCGACCTCGACTACTTCGCGCCCTGCTGATCAGGTACCTGCCTCCACTGCTCATCCTCTGGCAAACTGTGTCTCCTTGCATCGCCTCTCCCCTCACCTCCACACATTTGCTACTTCTCTTTCCTCGATTTCGGTTCCTAACTCTGAGCAAGAGACGCTACAACATCCTGGATGGCGGGCCGCCATGGAAGAGGAAATGGCTGCTCTTTGGGCCAACCAGACAAGGACTCTCGTACCCCTTCCTCCGAGTCAGCCACCGGTTGGGTGTAAATGGGTCTATGTTATCAAACATGCTGCTGACGGAACGATTGACCGTCTGAAAGCTTGTCTGATGGCCTGTGGCTTCACCCAACAACAGGGGCTCGACTATTAAGAAACCTTTTCTCCAGTTGTCAAACTCAACACCGTTCGAGTCCTCATCTCCGTGGTTGTCCATCGTCGGTGGCTCTTACTCCAACTCGATATTAAAAATGTCTTTCTGAATTGCGATCTTCAAGAAACGGTGTATATGCAGCAACCTCCCGGATTTGATACCACGAGGGAGTCTCAGTTTTGTCATCTTATGAATGCTCTGTATGGTCTCAAACAATCCCCACGACCGTGGTTTGACAAATTCAGTAAGGCCCTTCGGGAGGTTGGTTTTACTCGCAGCTCTGCAGACTTCTCGTTATTCACTCGTCACCAAACAACGGGAACGATTCTTCTATTGGTTTATGTTGACGATATCATAATTACAGGAGACAACTCAAAAGGAATACATGAGGTCAAACTACACCTGGGCACAGTCTTTCAAACAAAAGATCTGGGACCCCCCCTTTGGTACTTCTTGGATCTTGAGGTTGCCAGACGGCCAGACGGCCTTGTTCTCTCTCAGCGGAAGTATTGCCTCGACCTCCTTCGGGATGCTGGCTATTCAGGCTGTAAGCCGATTGACACCCCAATGGATGCAAATCACGAGTTGTGCGCTCAGGCATCTGACTCAGATCTCCTACTCCAGAATCCAGAATACTATCATCGTCTCGTTGGAAAATTGATCTACCTCACGGTAACCAGACCAGATATTTCCTTCGTTGTTGGTATTGTCAGTCGGTACATGCATACCACTCGAAGATCTCATCTTCAGGCTGTTGAACGCATTCTCAGATACCTCAAAACGGCTCCTGGTCAAGGTCTGGTTTACAAAATCTCATCTTCAGCTCCAACTTTGTTGGCTTATTTCGATGCCGATTATGCTGGCTCCTTTGATAATCAACGGTCAACCAGTGGCTTTTGTACATATCTTGGAGGACATTTGATTACCTGGAGAAGCAATAAATAAGCGGGCGTTGCTCGATCATCAGCTGAGGCCGAATACCGGGCAATGGCGTCAGTGGTTTCTGAACTAACTTGGCTTGAAGGGCTTCTTACCGATCTGGGTATAAAGCTCCCTTCCCCAGCTCTCCTCCTCTGTGACAGCCAGGCTGCAATACATATAGCCAAGAACTTGGTATTCCACGAGAGAACAAAACATATTGAAGTCGACTGTCACTTCATCCGGGAAAAGGTTCAAATGAAGAAACTCGACCTGAAGCATGTTCCAGGGACAGAACAAGTTGAGGATGTCCTCACAAAGGCTCTTTCCAGTACACTCTTCTACCAGTGCTTGTCCAAGCTTGGCGCATACGATTTGTACGCTCCAGCTTGCGGGGGAGTGTTAGAAAAGCCCATGTAAAGGGCTCATTATTGGGCCTATGTTTTATTCTTTTCCCTCTTCTCTTATTAGTCCAACATCTTGTATAGGATTTCCTCTCTCCTTTTCTCTCCTATATATTTGTATTCACTCCTTGTATTTACAGATATAAGAAATACATACAAGTTTTCGAACACTTTCTACACTTACAATCTGTATGCTCCAACTTGAGGGGAAGTGTTGAATAAACTATATGCAAAGACCCATAGCAAGGTCCAGCTAGATCTCACTACCTCTTTAGGCTTTAATCTCACATCCTAGAGTGAGATTGTTTCTCCTCCCTCTCTTCCTATATAAGCGTACAAATACTCATACGTAGATGTATGAGGAAAATTAATAAAATATTTAAATTATTTCTCTTCATTTAACCGTGTTTCCTACAACTATCCTACTTGTCCTCAAGTTTCAGTACTATTAATATAGGATCTGTCCACCTATCTCTTTCTTGTATACTTGAATAAAATCAAAGAATTGAAGTGCAACTGTCAGCCTAATCTATGAATCTGAGAAGTGATCTCTCTCTCTCTTCTTCTTTTTTTAACTTAGGCTCTGTTGGGAGAACAGTGGAGCGCTGTGATGGTAAACAAAGGGTGCGTTTGGGTAGAGCCCAGGTCGCAAAAATCATTTCCCATAATTGATCTTTTGGACCAAAATATCACTGCAAGCATCCATGTGCATTCTAGAAATAGATCGTGAAAATCCAGGCCTCAAAAAACAGTATCTTATTGCAAAAATGATGTCTCTGAAGGGCCAAAAAATGGTGCATCCCACCAAGAGAAGTCCCATCACACAGTGAAAGCTCAATAAAAACCATACAAGAGACCTCAACCTTAATTTTAGAACAACATAAATTTACATCATGAAGGAAAATGATGGATTCTTGCAGCTTATAAATGGGATAAAGAAGCATACAAAAGCACCAAATAAATGCAAAACATAAACTAAGTACATAAAATCAGGAGAGAGAAAACTCAAATAGAGCAATCAAATCAACTGAAAAAATAGCTTCATTTACATAGAAGTAGAAAATTACCGGTTATAAGAACACATCCACACAAATCCATAGCCCTGAGATCAGGACAACCCAATGCCAGACAGATTACTCCTTTATCAGTAACACCTTCACACCATCCCAAAGTTAGCGACTGCAACTGTCTGCAGTTGTATGCAATTGCCTGCATTCAATAAAAGATTTCAAACAACAGTTCGCAGCCATATGAGACTGTTCCAGGAAGAAACTCACCTGCAAAGCCTTATCGGAGGCAGCTCTCACACATCCACAGAGATTCAGGTACTTAAGTTTCGTACAGAAGCTTGTAAGATATGCAAGACCAGAATCGCTGAATCCTGTGCAACCACTGATGTTAAGTTTTGTGAGTCTGGGGCATCCATGTGCTAAAGCATACAGAGATGCGTCACTTAATTTATGGCTTTTACTCAGGTCCAGATCACATAAATCATGGCAGTAATTTGAAATTGTCTGAACAGCATTATCCTCAAGTTGAGGCTTGTTCTGCCGCAAACTTAGAACTTGAAGTTTTGTGAACTTGGGAGCAAGTGAAAGCACAAGATTGTTCATGTGTTCCTTGCACCTGCAGCAGAAAGAAAATTTGAGTTGTGATGAAAAAGAAACTCTTTGGGGAGGATACCAAAGGATTCTTTCATAAATGGAATGAGTTATTAGGCGGATATGTGCCAATTATATATCCAATTATATTTTATTTTTATTTTGAATGTATAGAAGAAATATGAATGTAAAGAATAAATATGAATGTACAAGCACATTGTAAAGGCCCACTTCCTTAGCTCATTAGGAGATCCCTCTCTTGTATAGATTAATCTCGGACAATAGTTTGAAATTAAGGCGTCACTTCTCCCACCAATATATACGTAAAAAATTTGTATTTGACTAATTAATATGAGGTAATAAAATTAGAGCGGTGTTATGGACAAACTTAAATTGGCTATGGACAGCCCATTTAAGTCTATTAAAAACTCTAAAAACCTGCCTTCTGCAATCCGCCCCCTAACCCTAAGTACCGCCCATCCTGATTCGCTCTTCGCCCGCGTCTTTCTCGGTCCCGAACGCTGTCGCCACCGTCTTCCCCGCACCCCGGTCGCCAACTGCCGCCGTCTTCCTCGGTCCCGAGCGCCGTCGCCGCCGTCTTCCTCGGTCCCGAACGCTGTCGCCGCCGTCTTCCCCGCTCCCCAGTCGCCAACTGCCGCCGTCTTCTTTCCTCTAGTGGTCGGTCTCCAACTGCCGCCGTCTTCCCCGCGCCCCGGTCGCCATCTGCCGCCATCTTCCCCTCGCTCTGAAACTCTCTGGCGGGTCGGAACTGTCGTCGTCTTCCCCAACCCCGATCTTCTCCATACAGGTTATAAATAGTATTTCTAATAGCTGTGAAATAAGGCTTCTGATCTTACTTTTATGTATCTTAATCTCATTCATATAGCTTAAGTTAATTAACTTCATTTTTGTTGGGTTATAATTTTATAAACCATAAGAAAGAAAAATCATGGGTCAGCCGACAAAGAATACACTCTATCAAGTGGAAATATGACTATATGAGTCCTCTTATGTAGTCTCGGAGAAATTTAGTAAAGCACATTTTTGTCTATCTTAGCAGCTGCACTTTACTATGTCTGCATATAGAATGAGAACCAACTCGATTTACTCACGCTATCTCCTCAGAAAGAGCTCTCACTGATTCATTGACTCTTTTTGGTGAATTGCTCTGCAGCACACGCTCCCTGCGCTCAGAAAAAACATCAATTTGGTTAGCGGAACAACGAGAACTATCTTTATTTGAGCATGTTTTGTTAGCGGAACGTCCCCGACATAAAGCTGAGAAATTCATTCCAAGAAGAAAGGTCGGGATCAACACATTCGTTGAATGCATTCGAAAGGAAATGTCGTCGTATATATATCTAATTATATAGTCGATGCCGTAAATGTGATTGACGATGGCCATTGCGGTTATCGAGTGGTGAGTAAGGCACTTGAAATGGGTGAAAATTGGCTCCAAGTCCGGAGAGATCTCGCAAATGAAATGAAAAGTTTTGAATTTTTGTACAACAACCTATTTGGAAATATGAGACAGATGGAACTACTTTCATCTTTGGATTGCACTACAGAACCGGCTCCTTTGGACAAGTGGATGACAATGCCGGACATGGGGCTAGTGATTGTTTTTTTGCTATAATGTTGCAGTTGTCCATTACTCAAAATTTCAATTGTTCACTTTTTTACCTTTACATTCTTCCCCTCCGGCGAGTCAAAAAACTATTTTTATTAGATTTGTGAACGACAATCATTTTATTCAACTGCTGATGGGGAGGATTGTCCCTTACCTCCAATAATCACTACGTGGAGGCGATATCATGCTACAATTTCTGAAGAATGGGACTTGACATTCATTTCAAAAATCAGAGATACTGATAATATGGAAAAAACTGAAGAAATAGTTAATTTGACGGATCCTTGAAAATGAGATACCCTTGTTTTTTAATTAGTAGACATAAGCAATACCTACGAATAAAGTGATTATTAATTTTTCTGTAATGTTTTTTGTGCAGATTATTGAACACGTTTTGTATTTTTGTGAAAACCAACAACTAATCTTAAGTCGTCTACGTATAGGTAAAAATTATATTTTCTACTTCTTTTACTAATATTGCATATAATCTAATATTTACATTATTTTTTTTTCAGGGAGGGGGGTTGCTGAAGAAATGTGGAAATGAAGGAATTAAATGAATTAATTCATACCACTAAAGTTTTTTAAATTTATTCATATTGTAACGGACAGTTTAATGAATTAATTTCTACCACTAAAATTTTTAAATTTTATTACCCGTTAAAATGACTTGTTTATTAGTAATTGGTTGCAAATAACAATTTGGGCTGTACATAGTATGATTTGGTTGTACATAGCCATCTTGGGTTGTACATAGCCGTTCGTTGTCCAAAGCCAATTTAGGTGTCCATAACACCGCTCTAAAATTATTGTGCTTCGTATTTAGCTTTGTATTTCGCTTTACAACATGGTATTAGAGAAATACGATTCTTGAAGTAAACCTCTCGACGATTGAGCTTCTACTCTCTCTGATTAAGCTCACCTCTGCTTCCAGCAATATCAGCCCACCATTTGGACTTCTAGCTTGAGCCTAGGACTTGCCAACGTTTTCCCAAAACTCACCAACCCTCCATCTGTATCGTCAACTTTCATTTAACTGCATCGTCCCAACCCAGCCACTCCCCACCTTTTATAGACTCCCGGCCAGCAGGCCACCTCCCCACAGAACTCGTCAACGCCTGAACCTGCGCACGTGGTCTCGTCAATACTGGAACTCGCTGACTCCCTCCTCTGAGCTCACTGCTACAGAGCTCGTTGATCCCCTTCTAACACTAGCTGATACCAGACCTCGCCGACTCTTTTCCAGAGCCGTTCGATTTCAGTGCTCGCTGAATCGTTGTTCCAGTACTCGCCAATCCCAGCTTCCAGTGCACGTCGATTCTTTGTTCCAACGCTCGCCGATCCCAACTTCCACTATTTGCTTTAGAAAAATGGTTTGGGCCAAGTCTTACCGCACGCGTAGTACTCGCCAAATCATTGTTCTAGCGCTCACAGATCCCATCTTCCAGCGCTCGCTGATCCCACTGCTCGGGAATCTCTATTCGGGAGCTCATCGATCTAACCTTTCAGCGCTCTCTGAATCTCTATTCCATAGCACGATAATCCTTGCATTCAGCACTCGCCAACTCTATGTTCCAGAGCTCACCAAGCCGAACTTCAGGATTGAGCTTACCTGCGGCTTAAGCTCATAGATCACTGCTTCTAGAGCTCATCAATCCCTACTTCTAGAACTCGTTGACTCCTTGCTTCCAGAGCTCGCCAATCTCAAGGCTTAAGCTTGACCTCAACTTGAGCTCATCGACCCCTTCCTCGTAAAGCTAGCAGATCGCATGGGAACGAACATTGAGTCCTCCTCGTCCACTATTCTGGGCACACTCGCTCTGGCTCTCATCTATGAAATCTGGGACGAACAGAGAATTAACACCACCTCCCTCCTGGGAAGAAAATTTTTATTGAGCGGGTCCAGTGCTCCACACAAAGGGACTTCTTCATCATTTGACACGCAACCCGTCTATTTAGGCTACCGAGCAAGGGCTCTAGGATGATGGTCGATTTCAGTCCTGGATTTCAAATTCCATGGATAGTGAGTCATATCGCATGACCACAAGACTGCAAAGGCCATGTGGGTGAACCAATGTTTATCTACTCCGGGAAGGATAGCCTTCAACATTCATTCGATCTATTTAAGGACCTCCAGACCGTCAAATCGGTTTGGTACGTAATCTAATATCGTTCGCAGCACACTACAAGACACTCGTCGAAGCTTGGATTCAACACCGGCCTCTGATTTTGGATTTTGCTACCCAACGGGTTCAAAAGGAAGTTGTCAGCATAACGCTGATGATGACGCGGATACCATCTCATATATACAGTGTTTGTGCAAACATCACATCCTTTCCTACTATTCGTTCTCCATCAGGTGTTTGCTCCATGATTGAAGGTGACTCTGTTCACTAATGTTTCCATGACTCCCTCTCCTGCCCTACTTTAACACTTTGCTGAAGTTCGCATTCCATCTACTAGGAACCATGAAGGTCGGCATGTCTTGTGGCCAAAATCTTTCCAAGGTACAAAATGCTTGCCTATGTACCTATTATGGTCAGACAGACTATATTGAGGCCACCTGTTGCAGAAAGCATGGGTTCCCACAATATCCATTGAACCCTCCACCTCAACACGCCTCTCCAGCGATAGATGCTCCCAGTACATCCCGCTCAAACATTGACACCCTAAGGGAGAACTCCAGCATCTGTAGGGGCTAGTTACTTGCACCTCCGGATCCGTCGCCACTACCTACAATGAAGGTATGTTATGTTTTTCCTATAGCCTCTCCTGGATAGTGGACTCCAGAGTCACAAATCACATTACTTCGTAGAAATCTTTTCGGTACATAGACACTGCTAGTCCCAAGTTTATCACTTTTACCAATGTAGACACCAACCTAGTTTGTGGATCTGAGGTAGTGACACTCACTCTATTTATTTCTCTTCGTTTTGTATTTCATTCCTCACTCACAGTTTAGTTTTCTCTGTGCTAGTCGACTTGCTCATGATCATGATTGTTGCGTCACTTATTCCTCTTCTTTTTTGTGGTGTAGGGTCGACGGACGCGGAATATCATTGTCTGTCTAATGGGCTTCACATTATGGACCTCCTTACCTAAGTTGTATCCTCTATTACTTTTGTTAATAAACACTAGCATCTTGGTCATGCTCTTCTTCCTATAAAGTAGAAGGCTCTTCCAAATTTTTTTCTGACTTTACATGTGAATCTTGTATCTATGAAAAACATCATTGTTCTACCTTTTCCCGTCATTGTACTAGAAGCTCTGCTCCATTTGCATTAGTTCATTCAGACATTAAGGGCCCTTATAAAACTGCTAGTTTATTTGATGCAACCGTCGCCGCATTCAAAATTGCATGACGTCACTATTTGTCATGAATGTTTACTTATACATCTATTTTCATATTTTTTTTGTGCATTTATTTTCATGTATTTCCTTGTCGCACACATGCTTTGTTTAAAATTGTTTGGCTCTCATCGGGTTGACCGTCCGGTAAGACCTTGAATAAATAGGTCCAATAGTTTTAGCCGTTAGGGCGTAACGGTCAAGCTCAAAATTATTTAAATGTATAAATTTAAAATTTAAATTCAATGATGGGGAGGAATAGGAAATATTTTGTTTAGACGTAATAGGCAACGGAAAGAAGGATTTGGGAAAGAAATATGGTGAAGATTAACTAGGTTTGAAAATGATTTTTGGAAAACAAAAAGGTCACTTAAGGCATGATTGAATGAAAGGCAAGCCTTTTCTCTATTTAAACCGTACAGATAAAAAAGGACAAGATCGGACAGCAAGGATTAATATTTTGATTAATCCTTGCCTTGCCGGTACCGTCCCTATTCTCTCTCCCTCCCCCCCTCGTACAAGCCTCCATCCAGCCGTTGTTTCAGCCTTCGGCGACGATGTCGAAGCCTTGCTCTATTATCAATGTCAACGTGGTGCTCATTCCCTCAGCCCAACGGGGATCCAGCAACCGCTGACACCGCCCTAGAGCCTCGACGCCATCAGTCTCCCGCCAAAGGACGCTCCTCGCGTGCCCCTATCGCCACTCCAGGAGGCTCGTCCTCCTGCATTCAGCGTCGACGACAGCCCAGCCCCTCCCGACAGTGGTCTTCCGGTTCCTGCACCTAGCCGGTTGTTGTCGACTCCAGTTTGCAATTCCAACAACCGGTCGGCAAGCCCTTTTCCATGCCTCTGCAGATGATTTTTGGGGCGGACTGTCCTCTTGTGATATCATTCTCTCATTCTTGCTTGCATTGCTTAGTTTTAAATTTATGCAATCATTTAAATGATTAAGAACTTGCCCTGAATGTTCAACTGCCTTTATTACCGTTTTTTTCGTAAGTTATTATTTGTGTTGTGCTTGTGGACATGCGGATTCCGCTACGATTCAAATCCAAAATAGTTTGAGGGATCATACTTAAATAAAGATTATCGAACTTGTGAAAATCTATCGGTAAGAGTTGTTTTAAGCGTGAAAGCTTCAATTTGGACACTCACGGCCTTCTTTAAAATTAATTCAAAACCTGAAATAAATAAAATATTTTCAAACTCTAACCCTATTTTACATCAGTTTGGTATCAGAGCATGTTCGATTCACTCCTATTGCGAATTAAAAGATCTGGTTTTCAAAAATTTAAAAAAAACAAATTCTATTTTAAAATTAATTATAATCTGTTTTTTTAATAGCCTTTCAATTTAAAACTTATTTTAACATTAAATCTTTATTTTATTTTAAAATTACAAAAATTAACAAAAAATAATAATTAAAAGTCAGATTTAAAAAAATGGAGAAAAGAGTCGATCACTTAGAAAATAGCGCAGGGAATCTGACCCAGCATATGAGCGACTTAATGAAAGCGATCGACAATCTCACCACCACCGTGGGAGGTCTTGGGCACGTAGTAAACGGATTACGCACATCAGTCAACACCCTAGGCCACTAGAGTCTGCACAACCTGAACCACGTAACCCCCTCATTGGGACGTAGGGATCAAATTAGACGTTGGTGATTTTGAGAGACAATTAGAACCCGAGGGTTGTTTAGACTGGTGTGAACAAATGGATCGTTTCCTGGCTTGGAAGCAATTGCCCCAAGTTAGGCAAGTCAAGTACGCTACATTTAGGTTGAAGGGTTCCGCCTTGGTTTGGTGGGGTCAGCTAGAGCGGTCTAAATTCAATTTAGAATTTCCCCCGATTACCACTTGGGATGAGTGTGAAAGCGGTATGTCCGAGCGGACTACTTGCAGACCCTCTATTGTAGGTTCCATACCCTACAACAAGACAAATTGACGGTAGATGAGTACACGAATGACTTCTTAGTCCTTCAGTATCGCCTCGACCTTCGAGAGTAAGATGATATGACTGTTTCTCATTATCTGAACTGGCTGCACTATTATGAGAAATATCGAGTCGTGGACGGAGAGTGGAGGCCTCACAAAAACGGTCAACCGGAGTCAGATCTACTGACAGATTTACATCGACTGTCACCACTACTACCACAAGCAAGACCTTGGATTCCCCTCACCCTCCCGTAACTGCTGGGACTCCGACCCCACCCGCCATTCTCTCTAAGGGAAAGGAGATTATTAGGGTCAAGCCCAACACTAGAGTATTTTGATGCTTCAAGTGTATGGAGTCTGGGCACAAATCATTTGAGTACCCGCGACACCACTTCGTCGCTACTATCGATCCTACTAAATAATGGGCGTGAGCTTAAGTATGGAGTTTACTTAACTGAGTCTCACCCTAAGCCTGAGCCAGAGCACGAATCTGAGGGTGTCATAGAAGTAGAACGTGAACACGCCGAACACTTAGTCTGCGTCTCACTTTATAGTCTGATCTCCCCTAGTGAGTCTACTGAGGATGACCATAGGAGACATGATATTTTTCGCACTACTGCACGCATCCAGGGGCAATTTTGCTCTATAATCATCGATAGTGGTAGTATGGATAATTTTGTATCTCAACGCATGGTCGACATATTAGGGCTTGAGACGCACCCGTTAGAACAACCCTACAGCTTATCCGGAGTTAATATTCATTTGACTATGTCCGTCACTCATTGTCTAGTAGAGTTTTTGATAGGGAGCAAATATTCAGATAGAGTGTTATGTCATGTTGCCGCCATGGATGTTTGTCACATCTTATTAGGACAATCTTGACAGTACGACCGACATGTCATGCACGACGGCACGAGGAACTCTCATTCCTTCGAGCGCAATGGGCACAATGTTGTTCTTCTTCCCCAGAAGAACTGTCTTATTCCAAGGGCCCACGAGAGGACCTCTATGTGTTCTAGTCCACTTTGCACTGCCTCCACCACATTACTGCTTACCGTACTCTCACCTGAACCTCCATCCCATGAGATGTCGCTCAGAAGCTCACTCCACATTTATCAATTCTTGATGTGTCACCTGATTTTACTCAGTTTTTTCACATTATATCGGTTGAACACTTAACTTGCATACCTCACCCAGTCGATTTCATATGTAGAGATTGTGTTTTAAATTCACCTCACTATTATTTAAAGATAGACAAAATTGAGAAATTACAACAATATATTATAAATTTTCTATCATATTTTTGGAATAGCTTATGGGTTCAAAGGGGAATCAAATTCGAATTTCATAGCTCTTATTACTCTCTGATTGATAGGCAGGCCAATCTCATTAATTGGAATTTGGGGAATATCCTTAGACGCTTAAGTGAGGTGAATCTGACACATAAGAATCTTATACCTCCACGAGCAAAGTCCACGATTAATAATTCTAAATATCGTTTTTTTATTATATCTCCTTACGAGATTATCTATGTGTTACTCCACCTACCTGACTGCCACCATCTCTCGTTCTGTGAACGTATTTCATTCGATGTGCAAGCTCATATTAATTATTTAAATGATTGCATGAAATTATTGATAACAAATTGCGAGCAACCTTTGAAATCTATAAATTCATGGTCGGTCGTTATCGTCATGTATTGTACCTTTCAAAGGAAGATTGGGTGATTGATTATTGCATGAGGTTTTGTCCTCAAATTCAGAAGCATATCGAGCCACTTGTCAAAGCCCCAGACTTACCTTCTGATTCAGTACCAACTACGACATCAGACGTCTCCAGTGCCAGTCTTTGCGAGTTCTCGCCGTGGTTGAGCTCTTTCAACCTAGGGGGAATTGATACAACCGTCGTCACATTCAAAATTGCATGACGTCACTATACGTCATGAATTTTTACTTATGCATCTATTTTCGTGTTTTTTGTGCATTTATTTTCGCGTATTTCCTTTGTCGCACACCTGCTTTGTTTAAAATCGTTTGGCTCATCGGGTTGACCATCCGGTAAAACCTTGAATAAATAGGAATAGTAGTTTTAGTCGTTATGGCGTAACAGGCAAGGTCAAAATTATTTAAAATGTATAAATTTAAAATTTAAATTTAATGATGGAGAGGAATAGGAAATATTTTGTTTAGATGTAATAGGCAACTGAAAGAAGGATTTGGGAAAGAAATATTGTGACGATTAAATAGGTTTGAAAATGATTTTTGGAAAATAAAAAGGCCACTTAAGGCATGATTGGATGAAAGGCAAGTTTTTTCTCTATTTAAACCGTACAGATCAAAAAGGACAAGACCGGACAGCAAGGATTAATATTTTAATTAATCCTTGCCTTGACGGTACAGTCCCTATTCTCCCTTTGTACGTGCCTCCATCAAGCCGATGTTTCAGCCATCAGCGCCGACGCCAAAGCCTTGCTCTGTTGACAACGCCAATGTGGTGATCATTCCCTCAGCCCAACGGAGATCCAATGACAGTTGACGCTCCCTAGAGCCCTGACGCCATCAATCTCAGCCAAAGGATGCTCCTCGCATGCCCCGGTTGCCACTCCAGGCGGCTCGTCCTCCTGCATTCAGCGTCGGTGATAGCCCAGCCCCTCCCGAAGATGGTCTTCCAGTTCCTGCACCTAGCCGGTTGTTGTCGACTCCAGTTTGCCATTCCAGCAATCGGTCGGCAGGCCCTTTTCCACGCCTTTGCAGACGATTTTAGGGAGGATTGTCCTCATGGTATCATTCTCTCGTTCTTGCTCGCATTACTTAGTTTTAAATTTATGCAATCATTTAAGTGATTAAGAGCTTGCCCCGAACGTTCAACTGCCTTTATTACCGTTTTTTTCGTAAGTTTATATTTCTGATGTGCTTGTGGACGTGCGGATTCCGCTACGATTCAAATCCAAAATCATTTGAGGGATCATACTCAAATAAAGATTATCGAATTTGCGAAAATCCATCGGTAAGAGTCATTTTAAGCGCGAAAGCTTTGATTTGGACACTCTCGGCCTTCTTTAAAATTAATTCAAAACCCGTAATAAATAAAATATTTTCAAACCCTAACCCTAGTTTACATCATTAATTGTATATCGTTACTTTTTTATGATCATTTTTGCATGATATGAGTGTATTTACTGCGTGATAGCTCTGAATTACTACGTGCATTTCCCTCATTTATCGCTGAAAGTCGAACTCAATTTTCGAGCTTCATTAAAATTCTTCAAACTGATAATGCTCGCGAGTATACTAATCATTCATTCTAAGAAACTTGCACCCTCAGCCCAACGGAGATCCAATGACAGTTGACGCTCCCTAGAGCCCTGACGCCATCAATCTCAGCCAAAGGATGCTCCTCGCCTGCCCCTGTTGCCACTCCAGGCGGCTCGTCCTCCTGCATTCAGCGTTGGTGATAGCCCAGCCCCTCCCGAAGATGGTCTTCCAGTTCCTGCACCTAGCCGGTTGTTGTCGACTCCAGTTTGCCATTCCAGCAACCGGTCGGCAGGCCCTTTTCCACGCCTTTGCAGACGATTTTAGGGAGGATTGTCCTCGTGGTATCATTCTCTCGTTCTTGCTCGCATTACTTAGTTTTAAATTTATGCAATCATTTAAATGATTAAGAGCTTGCCCCGAACGTTCAACTGCCTTTATTACCGTTTTTTTCGTAAGTTTATATTTGTGATGTGCATGTGGACGTGCGGATTCCGCTACGATTCAAATCCAAAATCATTCGAGGGATCATACTCAAATAAAGATTATCGAACTTGGGAAAATCCATCGGTAAGAGTATTTTAAGCGCGAAAGCTATGATTTGGACACTCTCGGCCTTCTTTAAAATTAATTCAAAACCCGTAATAAATAAAATATTTTCAAACCCTAACCCTAGTTTACATCATTAATTGTATATCGTTACTTTTTTATGATCATTTTTGCATGATATGAGTGTATTTACTGCGTGATAGCTCTGAATTACTACGTGCATTTCCCTCATTTATCGCTGAAAGTCGAACTCAATTTTCGAGCTCCATTAAAATTCTTCAAACTGATAATGCTCGCGAGTATACTAATCATTCATTCTAAGAAACTTGCACCCTCAGCCCAACGGAGATCCAATGACAGTTGACGCTCCCTAGAGCCCTGACGCCATCAATCTCAGCCAAAGGATGCTCCTCGCCTGCCCCTGTTGCCACTCCAGGCGGCTCGTCCTCCTGCATTCAGCGTTGGTGATAGCCCAGCCCCTCCCGAAGATGGTCTTCCAGTTCCTGCACCTAGCCGGTTGTTGTCGACTCCAGTTTGCCATTCCAGCAACCGGCCGGCAGGCCCTTTTCCACGCCTTTGCAGACGATTTTAGGGAGGATTGTCCTCGTGGTATCATTCTCTCGTTCTTGCTCGCATTACTTAGTTTTAAATTTATGCAATCATTTAAATGATTAAGAGCTTGCCCCGAACGTTCAACTGCCTTTATTACCGTTTTTTTCGTAAGTTTATATTTGTGATGTGCTTGTGGACGTGCGGATTCCGCTACGATTCAAATCCAAAATCATTCGAGGGATCATACTCAAATAAAGATTATCGAACTTGGGAAAATCCATCGGTAAGAGTATTTTAAGCGCGAAAGCTATGATTTGGACACTCTCGGCCTTCTTTAAAATTAATTCAAAACCCGTAATAAATAAAATATTTTCAAACCCTAACCCTAGTTTACATCATTATTTGTATATCGTTACTTTTTTATGATCATTTCTGCATGATATGAGTGTATTTACTGCGTGATAGCTCTGAATTACTACGTGCATTTCCCTCATTTATCGCTGAAAGTCGAACTCAATTTTCGAGCTCCATTAAAATTCTTCAAACTGATAATGCTCGCGAGTATACTAATCATTCATTCTAAGAAACTTGCAATACGTTGGATATAATTCACCAAATGTCTTGTATCTATACATCACAACAAAATAGTGTGCTTGAGTGAAAAAACTGACACCTTCTTGAGGTGTATGCTCTCTTATGTTTCAAATGCAGATTCTCAAGATCTATTGACACTTTGCTATCACCGCCGCGTGTTATTTAATTAATCACATGCCTTTGACCATACTGAACTTTGTGATTCACTTTTCCATCCTTGTTTCCATCAACACTTTCCTTTCCTATGACTACTCGTCTTTTGGGTGTATTTTCTTTATCCATCACCTTGATCATCCTGTGGATAAACTAGCCCCACGTGCTACTAAATATATCTTTGTTGGATACTCTCACACACAGAATGAGTACGTGCACTACTCTCTCGCCAATCAGAAAACGGTTGCAACCACTGATGTCAACTCTTCAACTCCTCATCTCCTTCTGATCACTTCCCACATGTCATCCCACGTTCCAACGTCCATACCGACTACCCACCATCACCCGTACTACCGACGCCGCCTCCTACTCTAAACGTCTACACTCTCCTCCGTCCTCGTTCTGATGCTTTGGGACAATTGTCACTGTTGATTACGCTCCTCGACCGGCTGATCAACTTGCACCCTTTTACAACTCCTCGTCTCTCTAATTATACCTCCTTTTATCGTTAATTTGCAAAATTTCATAAAACAATGAAATGGTTACCTTTTGGGCTAATCAGGAGTAGGGCCTTGTTTCTCATCCTCCTAGACAATCTCGTGTAGGATGTAAATGAGTTTTCACTATTAAGCATTGTCCTGATAGGATCGTCGAGCGTTTCAAATCCTGTCTTGTAGCTCGCAGTTTCGCTCAACAATGTCCTCGACAAGAAGAAATGTTCTCTCCAGTCGTTAAGCTAAATACAGTACGTGTAATTATATCTTTGGTCGTCAATCGTCGTTGCCAGTTGCATCAACTTGATATCAAAAAAGCATTCCTTAATGACGATTTAGCGGAGATTGTCCATACACGACAACTTCCTGATTATGAAACCATGGGCGAGTGACAGCGAGACTATTGTTTGTCGTCTCAAGAAATCTATGTATGGTCTCAAGCAGACCCCTAGAGCTTGGTTTAACAAGTTTAGTCAACTCGTTTGAGCTTTTGGATTCAATCGGAGTTCAACAGACTTCTTTTTATTAACATGTTGTTACCCAACATGCACGGTGATATTTCTTGAACATGTTGATAATATTATCATTACGGGCGATGATCTCAATGATATCTTCATGACCAAGAAGTACTTGGTCTCACATTTTCAAACCAAAAATTTGGATCGCCTCCGTTACTTTTTAGGTATTGAGGTAGTTCGATGACCCAATGGACTCGTTTATCCCAACGAAAAATATTGCATTGATATGCTTAAAGATGTCAGCTATTTGGGTAGCAAGCCTTTTGACACACCAATGGATAACCACAGGCTCCGCGCTCAGGAGAACGACATTAATTCACTTCTCTCTAATTCATAATACTATAATCGCCTTGTTAGCAAATTTACTTATCTGGATGTCACGCGACTAGTATCTCATTTGTTGTTGTCATGATCAGTAGATTCATGAATGCTCCTCAGACATCACACCTTCAAGCTGCCAAGTGAATCCTCTGGTATCTGAAGAAAGTCCCGAACAATAACTTATGTATAAGTCATCCTCTTCCCTATAATTAATCACATATTTTGATGTGAATTACGCTGCCTCCCTCGATAATAGTCGATTTATAAGTGTCCATTGCACAAATTTTGGAGGACACGTGGTCACTTGACGGAGCAAGAAGCAAAAGGTGGTGGTGCACTCCTCTATGGAGGTTGTATCGTTTGATGGCGCTTGTCATTTCTGAACTCATTTGGCTGGAAAGTCTTCTTACTGATCTTAGTGTCGACCTTCCTTCTCTGATCATCCTCTACTATGATAATCAAATTGCCATCCATATTGCCGAGAATCCAATTTTTCACGAACAGACCAAACATATTGAAGTAGATTATCACTTCATTTGGGAAAAAGTTCAACTCCGCAAAATTGATTTGCAACATGTTACCGATGTCAATCAAATCTCTGATATCTTTACCACGGCCTTACCTTGTCCCCTCTACCGATAGTTTATTTCCAAGATCGGCGTCTACAATCTGTCTGCTCCAGCTTGCAGGGAGTATGGAAGAAATATGTATGTACAAGCCCATTGTAAAAGCCCACTTCCTTGGCCCATTAGGAGATCTCTTTCTTGCATTGATTAATCTCACCTCATGATTTGGAACTGGGGTGTCACTCTGGGGTGTCACTCTGCCCAGTTATATATATGTGTACAAGAACTTGCATTTGACTACTTAATATGAAGAAATAAAATCATTGTGTTGCTTGGTATTTCGCTTTCCTACAGAATGTTAGGAGGGGTGTAACTGATCGTGCATGTGTGTATGCTTTGTAAGAATGGGAAAGTAGGGAATTTATTAGAACAACTGCAGTCGTGGATGCAAGATATAGAGGAATGGTGTCGACAGTTACCTAACAGTTGGTAAACTATATCTATGAAATGAATGAATGAAATGTGTGTTATGTGTTCCTATGTATATTCTTTTCATTTCCCTGTCTGTACTTTTGTCGCTCTACAGACATTCGCATACCCCCTTCCTGTTCAGGCTATGGCCTTAAGGAAGTTATCAGCCCAACGCCACCTAGATCCTAATCTGGGTGGTATCAGTGGTATTAGAAACACTGAACCACCAGTCACGACGCAGCGATGGCCTTAAGGAAGTTATCAGCCCAACGCCACCTCGATCCTAATCTGGGTCGTATCAGTGGTATTAGAAACACTGAACCACCAGTCACGACGCAGCGAAGGACAACGAACTAGAGTGTCAAGTTCTGCGTAGAAACATTGATGAACTGAAGCAAATGATGAGGGAATTACATTGGGCACAATCGAGGATGGAGGAGAACCTTGTAATTAAAAGGATGTCTTTCAATTCTGATGCTTACACCAAACTTGTGAAGATCATGAGCATTGAGGAGGCCACTATTTTAAAAGTCCTCCGACGTGTCTGACATGTCTGCCGAAATGTCATTTTTCAGAGCAAAACGAAAATTTTTTTCTAAAAAATTGATTATTCCCTTTTATAAAAAATAAGCTGATGTATCTAATTTTTTCCGGTATATAGGCCGGCACGACATTTGAGAATATCACCTAATTTTATATTTTATACTATCTTAACAATATATGTTTCACTTATATATATTATATTATATATGCTTAAATCAATATGACTACTTCATTCTTCTTAATATGTGTTATTTTTATAATTATTGCCCATTATATCTTTTCTATTTCATATTACGAGTGACAGACACGGGGATCCGCCCCTACGGCCAACCGCGAAGTACCTTATCTGAGATAGTGCACGGGCCCCTATACCCCGTGTGACATTATCCCGGCCACGATATTGTTCTGACGCGACGACGCTCTCACCGCTAGCAAACCCTTAAGTGTTGTACTCCACTCGCCGCTCATTTCTGCGACATGAACATGGATTTGTGAGGGGTTGGGAGAATACATTTTTTATTGTAGGTAGAAGACTTTGTTTATATGAGAGCACATTTTTTAAAATAAAAAAGACACAAATATAAAAAACTGGAATTTTTTAAATATGGGTAAAATGGGAAAGTGAATGTTTAACCAAATGATGTTTTTCCATTTTAATATAGTACAGATAAAAATATTACAACTTCTAACGCATTTATTATCATTTTTACATTTTTAAGATAAATTTGTTGAGCATGAAAACACTTATAACTAATCGAAAATATTTAACATTTATTTGTTATAAAACTTAGTGTTATCTAACTAAAATTATTGTATAATATTAACTATAGTTTACAATATATCTATTTTTACTTTTTAATAGTAGTCATAGTGTATTACTAATATTTTATTTTGGATACTCATTAAATTTATTTTGGAATATACATGACTCAATGTTCATAAACTTGTTATTCTATTTTTTAAGCATAAAATATATAAGTTTACTTAGTATACATTAAAAAAAACTTACTTAAGAGATGAAAATTCGATATTTTAAAATATCTCTAACATGTCTTTGAATTTTGATATCCAACATTTACAAACCTAATCAGACCCGTCGTCGGCATCCGATATTTATAATCTTGGAGGAGGCCACCTTGAATAATTACATCAGGATGAAGAGAGGTTTGTCGTCCTTTGATCCTTGAGGGCAAGGATCTCAGAAATAATTTTAATGTTAGGGTGTGCGTAACTAGTCACCGATCGCCGATCGGATATTATAACAATTTGCGTTCTCTGATCGGGTAGTGTACCGCTCGACAATTGCAGAGCAGCCGATGTAAAAGTCGGGCGTGTGAGTATGCTTTATAAAAATAGAGAAGTGGGGCAATTATCAGAACGACAATGGTGGATGTGAGACATGGAGGTGTGGTGTCGACACTTACCTAGGTGCATGTAAGTCAATTCCTATTAATAGCGGGAAGTGTGTGTCGTGTTGTATCTATGAAATGAATTAATGAAATACGTGTATATATACCCGTGTATCTTCCTTCTATATCCATGTTTGTGTTGAAATTGTTGAAGTGGGAGTATGAGTGGAGTTGTACGGTTAGACTGGTCTAACCGCACAGACCGCAGAGTCTGTCGCGGTCTGGCGGACAGCATTGGCAGATAGCCTTTGGCGGGTTGCTGGTAGTTCTTGCGGTCTGGGTCAGCAAGCATCCTTGGTTAACTGGGCGGTTAGGTTGGCTAATCGCGGCTTGTGGCGGACTCTTTTGGAGCTCGTCGGTGTCCGGCTTGGTTCTCTGCTTGCGGTCTGGATGTTATATCGTAGAGATCGCCAGGTCGGCACAAGTGCGCGAACTGGTTTACCTGGAGGTCGCGCGGTCTGATGGAGCGGTCTGCAAGGTGGCGGACGTGTTGTTCAGTGGGCGCGGTCTTGGTATCAAGTGGCGCGGTTACTTGGAGACCGCGGAGCTTGTGATGGACTTGTTCTGTGGGACTAAGTCTAGTTGGTTGCCTAGCTCGCCGAGTTTGTCTGTTCGCGGACTGCTTCTGGTATTCGCCGAGCTCGGCAGATTGACTGGGCACGGTTTTTTGTTCTAGTCGCGGACTCGCGGGCTGCAGTTTGCGCGGATTGGAAGCAGTGTCCGCAGGATTGTGCGGTCTGGTAGCGGTGTTCGGCAGTCCGCCTATGTTGTGTTCGCCATCATTGTGGTTTGATGTAAGGCATGGCGGACTAGTCGTTCTATCCGTCTTATTGATTGTTGCGACCTTGGCGGACTGATGTTGGTATTCGCACTGTGCGGATACGTGGTGTTAGCCGACAGGTCTGACAAGCGGTTATTCTATCGCTATGGGTGGTTATTTAAGCAGTGAACAAATACAATAAGCTTGGTCACATCCGCAGGGATTGCAGGGTGAATTTTCAGTCAGGGCATGTTGTAGGGAAGGAGGAGGCTGAGTCCAAGACCGAGGAAGGAGGATGAGGGAGTACCTTCATGACGGGCACTCTCCATCAATTATCAGGTGTTGGAACCGAGATTCGGCTCCACCTAGAGTTCGGACCTACGGTGCAGCTCACACCTACTTCTCCCACGCCGTCCCTTGGTGAGAGACTTGAATTTGGGGAATGACCCTTGGCTCTAGCGTGGAGGTCCCACCTCAAACCCGGAAGACCTTTGAGATCTCCCCCTACCTAGCCAATGCCGAGCTAGGTGCCTTGGAGGATGAAGGAAGGAAGAAGATGAGGAGTGATGAAAAACTGATCCTCTCCAAGGCACCCCAAGGGTCTATTTATAGATTTTTGGGGATGGCCTGCCAATAGCGCAATCCTGCTGCTCTGAAATTACTGAAATACTCTGAGTCTGGTCTGCCAACAGCCAAACTCCGCTGTTCTGAACAGCTATTCGTAGCCCACTAGGGGCAAAATAGCAGACCCTCAAGCCGGGTGAGCTGCACAAGCCGGGCAAGCTGCTCAAGCCAGGTGAACTGCTCAAGTCGGGCGAGACCTTAGAGGAGAAGGCCGGGGCGGTTGCCGCTCGCGCCGCCCCCGCCCCCCTGAGAGGAGGTCAGGGCGGGTGTCAGGGCTCGCGTCGCACCCGCCCCCCCCCGGGCCCGCCGCACCCGGCCCCCTGAGAGGAGGCCGAGGCGGGTGTCGGGCTCGCGCAGCACCCGTCCCCCTGAGTGGAAGCCGGGGCAGGCGTCGAGGCTCGCGCACCGCACCTGCCCCCCTGAGAGGCCGAGGAGGGTGTCGGGCTCGCGCCGCACCCGCTCCACCTGAGAGTAGGCCGGGGCGGGTGTCGGGCTCGCGCCGCCCCCCCCCGGGGCCGGGCTCCGACCCCCCCCCCCCGGAGATACATCAAGCATTAGCAAGCTTGGGCAAATTTTTCCTTCTCCCCCTACTAGTATATTATGCAGATTAACCATAAATTTGTCTCCATAAATCCACTAAAAATCTTAAAAATGTGTAGCAAGCATCGCGTCTGCCGGGGGACCCCATTCCGCGAATACGGGATTGTACACAATCACCGCTCTCTTTGAGCGAGTTCCACGCTCGAAAGGAAACATCCAACCCAACGTATTCGCTGAGTGTAGCTCTCTCGCAACCGAAAATACTTGGCCTCTTCGAGGGGTCAACCTGTCATGCCAGCTAACGGGAGCCTGGGTGGCGAGATCTCCTCTGTGTAGAATTCACTTAACCTCCCCGAGGGGTCAACCTGTCATGTCAGCTAATGGGAGCCTGGGTGGCGAGATCCCCTCTGGGGTTGGAACTTACTCGCCACGGAGGCACATTCGACCCATCCGGCTAGTGGGAGCCTGGATGAGGAGATCCTCTCGGGACAAGAACTTACTACCGAGGCACATTCGACGCATGCAGCTAGTGGGAGCCTGTATGAGGAGATTTTCTCGGGGTTGGAACCTTCCCGCCCCCGAGGCACATTCGGCACATCCAGCTAGTGGGAGCCTGGATGAGGAGATCCTCTCGGGGGTGGGTTCCTTCTCGCCACCGAGGCACATTCGACCCATCCAGCTAGTGGGAACCTGAATGAGGAGATCCTCTCGGGACAAGAACTTACTACCGAGGCACATTCGACGCATCCAGCTAGTGGGAGCCTGGATGAGGAGATCCTCTCGGGGTTGGAACCTTCTCGCCACCGAGGCACATTCGACCCATCCAGCTAGTGGGAGCCTGGATGAGGAGATCCTCTCGGGGTGGGTGGAACCTTCTTGCCACCGAGGCATATTCGACTCATCCAGCTAGTGGGAGCCTGGATGAGGAGATCCTCTCGGGGTTGGAACCTTACTAACGAGACGCATCCCATCGTGGGGAGCACTCGATTCGGGGTTAGTTCCCATCCAGCTTAGTGGGAGCCTGGATGAGGAGATCCTCTCGGGGTTGGAACTTCTCGCCACCGAGGCACATTCGACCCATCCAGCTAGTGGGAGCCTGGATGAGGAGATCCTCTCGGGGTTGGAACCTGGCCACCTAAGGTACATTCGACTCATCCAGCTAGTGGGAACCTGGATGAGGAGATTCCTCTCGGGGTTGGAACCTTCTCGCCACCGAGGCACATTCGACCAATCCAGCTAGTGGGAGCCTGGATGAGGAGATCCTCTCGGGTGTTGGGTCCTTCTCGCCACTGAGGTACATTCGACCCATCCAGCTAGTGGGAGCCTGGATGAGGAGATCCTCTCGGGGTTGGAACCTTCTCGCCACCGAGGCACATTCGACCCATCCAGCTAGTGGGAGCCTGGATGAGGAGATCCTCTCGGGGTTGGAACCTTCTCGCCACTGAGGCACATTCGACCCATCCAGCTAGTGGGAGGCCTGGATGAGAAGATCCTCTCGGGACAAGAACCTTCTCGCCAACCGAGGCACATTCGACCCATCCAGCTAGTGGGAGCCTGGATGAGGAGATCCTCTCGGGGGTTGGTTCCATCTCGCCACTGAGGCACATTCGACCCATCCAGCTAGTGAGAGCCTGGATGAGGAGATCCTCTCGGGACAAGAACTTACTACTGAGGTACATTCGACCCATCCAGCTAGTGGGAGTCTGGATGAGGAGATCCTCTCGGGGTTGGAACCTTCTCGCCACCGAGGCACATTCGACCCACCCAGCTAGTGTGAGCTTGGATGAGGAGATCCTCTCGGGGGTTTGTTCCTTCTAGCCACCGAGGCACATTCGACCCATCCAGCTAGTGGGAGCCTGGATGAGGAGATCCTCTCGGGGTTGGAACTTACTACCGAGGTACATTCGACTCATCCAGCTAGTGGGAGCCTGAATGAGGAGATCCTCTCGGGGTTGGAACCTTCTCGCCACTGAGGCACATTCGACCTATCCAGCTAGTGGGAGCCTGGATGAGGAGATCCTCTCGGGGGTTGGTTCATTCGCGCCACTGAGGCACATTCGACTCATCCAGCTAGTGGGAGCCTGGATGAGGAGATCTATCGGGGTTGGAACCTTCTCGCCACCGAGGCACATTCGACCCAGCCAGCTAGTGAGAGCCTGGATGAGGAGATCCTCTCGAGGGTTAATTTCCTCTCGTCACCGAGGCACATTCAACTCATACAGCTAGTGGGAGCCTGGATGAGTAGATCCTCTCGGGACAAGAACTTACTATCGAGGCATATTCGACCAATCCAGCTAGTGGGAGCCTGGATGAGGAGATCCTCTCGGGGTTGGAACCTTCTCGCCACCGAGGCACATTCGACCAATCCAGCTAGTGGGAGCCTGGATGAGGAGATCCTCTCGGGGGTTGGTTCCTTCTCGCCACCGAGGCACATTCGACCCATCAAGCTAGTGGGAGCCTGGATGAGGAAATCCTCGTGGGGTTGGAACTTTCTCGCCACCGAGGCACATTCGACCCATCCATCTAGTTGGAGCCTAGATGAGGAGATCCTCTCAGGGGTGGTTCCTTCTAGCCACCGAGGCACATTCGACTCATCCAGCTAGTGGGAGCTTGGATGAGGAGATCCTCTCGGGGGTGGGGCTAGACATGTCATTCAAACCATACTAAATTCAACATCTTCAAACGGGAAAAATTTTAAGATACATGACCTCCTGACACTTCCGGTCAGGGGTAGACTCATTACAAAAATGACATGAAAGGGAAAAAGTCCTCACCAAAGCAAGGCTTCTTCAGGCTGCTTGTGCATGATGGCTATCATTCGGCTCCTCCTCTGATACATCTATCTTGCTCAAGACTTCAGATCTTTGTTGAAGTATTAGACGGGCGGCTCCATCCAGCGTTTGTTGCCGAGCGGCTTAGCGGTTGATCCAGCGGTTTGTAGACCGGGCGGTGCGGTCCTCTGGGTGTGTTCTACCTGCTGGAGTTGCAGCTAGCCCATGATAACCGCGCGCCTATGCGGTTCATTATTCTAGCCGCTCAGTACGAAATGTTAGTCCACATGTGATGTAGTACTGTCTTGTTTGTTCCATTTTCGTTTCTGTTCTCTCTTTCTAACAATCTTCTCATCTCCTCTGCCCTGCCACGAGATGGTGTTGACGACCGTGACGTAGCCTGTCTTGTCACTGGGATCCTCTTACCCTGACTTGATCCCTCCAGTGTTAAACTTGAGGCACTGGTGGAAGGACGATGGCACACGACAGAAGGCGTCTGATGAGGGATCTTCCGAAGATGGCATTGTAACTGCTCGGAGCGTCAACAATGACGAACCGGCAGTTCCTTGAGGTCCCCCCCCCCCAACTTCACCTGGAGTCCGACTCGACCTTCTACCTCCTTCCTTTCCCCTGAAAATCTGAATAGGGGTCTGTCCGAGGTCAACACCCTCCTTGGTTCCACCTTCATCCCGTCAAACGTCTTCTTGAAAACGACGTTGACGGAGCTCCCGTTGTCAACCAAGATCCGGGAGACGGTATAGCCTTCGATGACTGTTTGAACGACCAGCGCATCGCAGAACGGATCCTCATGATCTGGCATGTCCTTCATTGAGAAGGTGATCCTCTCCTCTGGGGGTGGGATCTGGGATGTCGAAGCGACGCTCCGACGGTACATGACATGGAGGCTTGCCTTCCGAGTGGCCTCAATCCCCACTCCACTATGGATCACTCATATACCTCCTCGGGTTCCTACGTCGACCCGGTCCTCACATACGTCATCTTCCCCCTCTCTGGGTAGAACTTTAATCCGCACCGGCGGCTGCTGCTGGGTTGGGGCTCTCGCCTCTCGCACTTACAGGAATTTGGGGCAGGTAGCTGTGGCATGGCCCTCTACCTGGTGGAAGTCACGGTACGGTAACACTCTTCCTTCCCTTCTTTGACGGGCTGGGTGATTTCTCTTGTTACCTCTTCCCCTTCTTCCTATCTTCATGGCTTGTTGCGGTGGGGGTAGGAGCTGTCTAGGGGCTTGCCTCTGGAAGTTGAACCTCCCTTGACCTCCATGGAAGTTCCCCCCACCCTGGACGAGACCTCTTCCTGGCCCCTGAACGGGCCCTCCCTGCTGTCTTCAACCTGGCTCCTGACCTTCCTGAAGTCCCTGAAACCCCTGAGCTCTCTGCTCGTCTCTCCTTCTTCCCTCCTGATGCCTCGAGCCACCTTGCTCCTTCGACTTTGCCTCTGCTAATCTTGATAACTTCTTGACAAACGTCGGGTTAGTCGCCTCAGTTGTTATCTCCTTTGTCGCCCTTTCCATCAGCTCCTCGAAGGATAGGGGGTCTTTCAGGTCAGACTCATCTTGAAGAACCCTTCACGCAACCCTACCGTAAACGCCATCTGGAGGGCATACCCCGGCATCTCCTGGATGTCCAGGATCTCTTTTTGGAATCTGTCCACATATTGGGCCAACGACTCCGCCCTCTGACTTATCAGGAAGATGGACTCGGGACTCTTCTTCCTCTTTTTTGAAGTGGAGAAGCGAAGTTGAAAGCTCCGGCTCAAGTTTTTGAACCTGTAGATTAATCTCGTTGGGAGTTGATAAAACCAATCACTTGCCTTATCTTTCAACGTGATCGCGAAGAGGCGACACTTGAACGCATCCGGCATCGGCCTGATAGAGACCGCATCTTTGAACCACTGCAGGTGCTGGACGGGGTCATCCTTCCCGGTATAGTAAGTCATGTCAGGTTCTCTGAATCCCTCGAGAATGGGAGCTGAGACAATCTGCTCGTTGAAGGTTGACCCCCTACTTGGGGGTCTCGCATGCTCCACTCGCACGACCTGCTCGCCTGGGAGGCTAGCACGCGCCGGGCTGGGGAATAACTCCCGGCCGGTAAGGTCTCGCTCGACCCCCTCTCACATCCTTTCCTTCCCGGGCCGTTTTCCTGGTGCACTTTCCTCTACCCCTCCTGGGGTCATCTCGCCTAAACCCCTGGGAGCAGTCTCGCTGAGACCCCTGGAGGCTGCCTCGCCGAGACCCCTGGAGGCTGATTCCTGAGGGTGGGAGTTAGGCAGTCACCCCGAGGAGTAATACTTCGCAGCATCTCCATGATGTCTTGGATAGACGTCATGAACTCTTCCCTCCCTACATAGGGTGATGGGTTGGGGAGCTGGTTAGGGTCATCACCACCTCCAAGATCTCCCGCCATAGAACCTGCTCAGGAACTTCTGTATGAGCCGCGGTCCACGCTCACCGTACCAAAATATTGGAACCAAGATTCGGCTCCACCTAGAGTTCGGACCTAGGGTGAGCCTCACACCTACTTCTCCCAAGCCGTCCCTTGGTGAGAGACTTGAATTTGGGGAATGACCCTTGGCTCTAGCGTGGAGGTCCCACCTCAAATCCAGAAGACCTTTGAGATCTCCCCCTCCCTAGCCAATGTCGAGCTAGGTGCCTTGGAGGATGAAGGAAGAGAGATGAGGAGTGATAAAAAACTGATCCTCTCCAAGGCACCCCAAGGGTCTATTTATAGATTTTTGGGGATGGCCTGCCAATAGCGCAATCATGCTGCTCTAAAATTACTGAAATACCCTGAGGTTGGTCTGTCAACAGCCAAACTCCGCTGTTCTGAACAGCTATTCGCAGCTCATCAGGGGCAAAATAGCAGACCCTCAAGCTGGGCGAGCTGCTCAAGCCGGGCGATCTGCTCAAGCCGGGCGATCTGCTCAAGCCGGGCGAGACCTTAGGGGAGAAGGCCGGGGCGGGTGCCAGGCTCGCGTCGCCCCCGCCCCCGCCCCCCTGAGAGGAGGTCGGGGCGGGTGCCGGGCTCGCGCCGCACCCGTCCCCCTGAGAGGAAGCCGGGCGGGTGTCGGGCGGGTGTCGCACCCTCCCCCTGAGAGGAGGTCGGGGCGGGTGTGGGGCTTGCGCCGCACCCGACCTCCTGAGAGGAGGCCGGGGCGGGTGTCGGGCTAGCGCCGCACCCGCCCCCCTGAGAAGAGGTCGAGGCGGGTGTCGGGCTCGCGCCGCACCCGCCCCCCTGAGAGTAGGGGGGGCGGGTGCCGGGCTCGCGTCGCACCCCCCTGGAAGATACACCAAGCATTAGCAAGCTAGGCAAATTTTTCCTCCTACTACTAGTATATTATGCAGATTTACCATAAATTTGCCTCCAAGAGTGCAAAACCCACTAAAAACTTTAAAATGTGTTGCAAGTCTTGCGCCTGCCGGGGGACCCCATTCCGCGAATACGGGATTGTACATCGGGAGGACTGGATCGTGGACTCCGGATGTGGTCATCACCTCACCGGGAATGAGTCCAAATTTTCTTCTCTGCAGGATTATAAAGTCAGAAGCGTTCAGGATGTTCGTGGAGTTCCTGTAGCTTGTGGAAGGTCGGCTCGGTCTGCAGATAAAGAAGTAGAGAACTGATAATGGCGGAGAGTTTACTTCACATGAGTTCTCAAACTTCTGCAGAAAGTTCGGCATTCAAAGGGAGCTTATTTGTGCTCACACTCCACAACAGAACGGAATTACAGAACGGAAGATCCATCATCTGACAGAAACCTGCAAGTGTTGGCTTCACGCCAAAAGCATTCTTATGCCCTTCTGAGCAGAGGGAATGACTTGTGTGGCGTACGTCATCAACAGGATGCCCCTCACTCCGAACAACATGAGATCTCCTCATGAGTTGATGTTCGAACAGAAGCCCAGTGTCGAACATCTTCGGGTTTTCGGGTCTACCTGTTACGTGCACGTTCTGGATGCTCTCAGGATAAAGCTAGATGCAAAAGCACGAAAGTTAGTCTTGTTGGGTATGATGAGCGGAAGAAGTGATGGAAGTGCATGGATCCTGCAACGAAAAAGTTAGTCATCTCGAGATATGTTGTCTTCGACGAACTTACATCGTGCCAGGGTAGCTCATCTGTGGAGCTACAGGAAAGCAGGTTAGACGGGGGCCAAGGAGAAGTTGCTTGGAATCTTCTGGTGGAGTTGTGTCACCAGGTGCTTCGGCGGCGTCTAGTTCTGGGACAGAGGCTTCTGGATCTAGAAGTAGGGGTAGCGATGTTCCTGGTGTGCCCGGAATCAGAGCTAGTACAGAAGAAGCAGCGGGAGTGGTGGATCAGGGTCAAGCCTTGCGGAGGTGCAAGAGGACAATTGTTCCACCAGCTCGGTATAGGGACAGGAACATGGTGAGTTTCGTCTCATGTTTCTTTGCAGGTCCATTAGATGAACGAAAGCTTTCTTGCTTTGAGAACGTCACTGGAGTCATCATTCAAGAAGTGGGAGGATGTCACGAATGAGGAGATGTCTGCCCTCAGGAAGAATGAGATTTGGGATATTGTGCCCAAAGTTGATGGTATCACTCCTGTGACGTGCAAGTGGGTGTATAAGATAAAAAAGATGGCTGGCGGAAGCATCGAGCGCTACAAGGCACGTCTTGTGGCTCGGGGGGTTCTTACAACAGTACGTGGAGGACTACGATGAGACGTTTAGCCCAGCGGCCAAGATTACTTCAGTTCGGGTGGTGGTTGTCTTGGCGGCTTGCCAAGGGTGGAAGATTTGGAAACTCGGCATGAAGAATGCTTTCCTTTATGGCGAGATTGACAAGAACATCTTCATGGTGCAGCCACCAGGTTATGTATCTGAAAAATATCATGGGCACGTCTGCAAGCTAAAGAAGGCCCTCTATGGTCTGAAGCAACCGCCTCGGGCGTGGTATGAGGAGATCGCAAAATATCTCCAATTCTGTTGTTACTTTGCTTCAGACTCAGATTCCATTCTGTTCGTTAAGAAGCAGGGGGAGCTACAGGTCCATGTTCTGTTGTACGTTGACGATATAATCTTCACGGGAAACTCGGAGGAAGAAAAAGCTAAGCTCAGGGCTGAGCTAGCTATTCGGTTTGAGATAAAGGATCTGGGTGAGCTTCATTATTTCCTTGGACTAGAGGTGGAGAGGAAGAAGAACGGCGTGCTCGTTTCCCAAAAGGGCTATGCGGAGAATCATCAAGCGGTTCAGCATGCGGGAAGGGAATAGCAGTTTTATTCCTCTGGAGATCGGGTTGAAACTTTGACGGGATGAGGGAAGGGTTCTTACAGAACCTTTGGTGTTTCGGGCTCTCGTGGGAGTCTCATATATCTGACTATTACTAGGTCGGATATTGCATATGCGGTGGGCCGGGTTAGTCGGCATATGGCGGAGCCACGGAAACCTCATTTGGTGGCGGCTAAAGGAATTTTGAAGTATGTCAATTCTACCTCAAAGATGGGTCTCTTTTATAAGAGGGACATGAGCTTCAATCTGCACTGATATATGGACGTTGATTATGGAGGGGACACAGATGATCGGAAGTCGACGTCTGATTACGTCTTCTTCACGGGATCGGCGGCTATTTCTTGGCGTAATAAGAAGCAGAATTTGGTGCTCGTCTCCACTACAAAAGCTGAATACAAGGCTTCGGCCTTGACAGCTCAGGAAGTCATCTGGCTTAGGAGGTTAGTGGATGACATCCATGAGGAGGTGCGAAGTCCTGCTCTGCTTCGCGGTGACAATGAGAGTGCTCTCAAACTGGTCAACAATCCAATTTGTCATGTGCGAACGAAGCACATCGAGATCGAGCATCACTTCATTTGGAAGAAGGTGTTGAAGGGGCCTCTGATGGTTGAGCATGTGCGTAGTGAGGACAACGTCGCAGACATATTCACGAAGGCACTGTCGAAGGGACTGTTTATTCGGTTGCAAAGATTGCTCGGGCTGGTTTCCAATTCTCACTTCAAGGGGGAATGTTGAAATTATTGAAGTGTGGAGTATAAGTGGAGCTGGGCGGTTAGACTGGTCTAACCGCAAAGACCGCAGAGTCCGTCGCGGCCTGACGGACAACATTGACGGATAGTCTTTGGCGGGTTGCTGATAGTTCTTGCGGTCTGGGTCAGCAAACATCCTTGGTTAACCGGGCGGTTAGGGTTGGCTAACTGCGGTTTATGGCGGACTATTCTGGAGCTCGTCGATGTCCGCCTTGGTTCTGTGTTTGCGGTATGGATGTTAGATCGTGGAGGTCGGCACAGGTGCGCAGATTGGTTTACCTGGAGGTCGCGCAGTTTGACGGAACTGTCTGCAAAGTGGCGGATGTGTTGTTCAGTGGGCGCGGTCTTGGTATTAGGTGGCGCAGTTACTTGGAGACCGCAAAGCTTGTGATGGACTTGGTCTGTGGGACTAAGTCTAGCTTGTTGCCTAACTCACCGAGTTCGCCTGTTCACGGACTGCTTCTGGTATTCGCCGAGTTCGGCAGATTGACTGGGCACAGTTTTTTGTTCTAGTTGCGGGTTGCGGTTGCGCGGACTGGAAACAGTGTCCGCAGGGTTGTACGGTCTGGTAGCGGTGTTCAGCAGTCTGTCTATGTTGTGTTCGCCATCGTTGTGGTTTGATGTAAGGCATGGCGGACTAGTCGATCTATCCGTTTTATTGATTGTTGCGACCTTGGCGGACTGATGTTGGTATCCGCACTGTGCGGATACGTGGTGTTAGCCGACAGGTCTAACGAGCGGTTATTCTATCGCTATGGGTGGTGACGGCACTGCTCCTCACACCTATAAACATGAGTTCTCGGCTCGTCATATTTAAGCAGTGAACAGTAAGAGCTAGCTCGCGCTTGGTTTTTACTGTTACGGTTTTCTAACCCCTGCGACTAAGGAAGTTATTCTATGCAAGTTGTGCGGCTAACACCAGGCGGCTAGGCAACTAGTCGAAGCTTGGTGTGGAATAGTTCGCAGATAGCAGCAGGCCGCAGTCTCTGCGACTGGATTTCTTCCTCAGAGTTACGGATAAGGCAGAGCAGTTCGCCCGGTCTATCAGCGGGTTTTGTTTGTGTTCGTTCAGTATTTCAATAACAGCAGTCCGCGCGGTTAGACGCGGATAGGAGGCTTCGGCGGTCTCAGCGGAAACAGCTGGCGGTTAGGCGACTTGTGCGATTATAGCTTGTTGTACGCGCGATTAACATCTTGAGGCAGATTTCTGTTTCTCTCGATTGCATTGTAATCATGTCTTGCAATGTATACCTCGTCCTGTAAAAGAAATTAATTTCAATTGGACACTCATGTGCTGTTGTTGCTACTGTTTTTTACTTGTTGTGGTTGAGTGTTCCTGTGAGCTCGTTTTCAGCTTCCCATAGGAATTTTCACAGTTTGTACTTCTGTCCTTCTATAGATGTCGTCATATCCCGTTCAGATTCAGACTACCTCCTTAGGAAACTTATCAAAGGATGATGGATTAAGGTCTACCAATCATAATATAAGCAGTAGAAAGAGCTCATAGCAAAAAAGTTTGATTTACGGCTGGAAACGCTCTGCAGAGAACTACTGAAAGAAGATAGTGAATGACTCTAATTGAGGGCAATTATCTACTTCTCAAAAACACAGGTAGAAAAAAGAGGGATAAGAGTGAGGAATACCATGACAAACATAGATGACTGAGCCCCAAGCAGATCGCATCTCTCCAGCCAGTGCAGACGCCAGAAGCGGCTACAACCGTCCGATCATCACCGAGCGCAAGAATCCGTAACAAAAGCTCCATTGGAAGGTCCTTCCATCCCGTCATCGCCACTCCAGTTCCCATCTTCCCTCTCCCGTCGGCAACCATAAGGCTCCTAAACCACACGTCCAGTTTCCCAGTCACGGGCCTGCCTCCGACCATCTCCCCACGTAGGTCCTACCAAACAAAACCCACACAGATGTTTCAACATAATCAAGCCGATCAAAAACTCCCAAATCGAGCCAGAAACACTTCAGTCAATACACGGAAATTACAGAAACCGCAAAGAATCCATGGCGGAGAAACTCCGGGGCTAATCGAATCATCAAAAACGCTTAAAACCGCAAAATCAGAAAAAGAAACCAAATCGAAACCTGTGTCGAACAATTAATCGCGAAATGAAATCAAAAAAATGGAAGGATCGATCACCTTTTGAGCGAAGACGGCGGCGAGAAAATTTTCTCCGGAATGAACGAAGAGGGTTTCGTCTACTTCTCTGCCGGGGTTAGATAAATAAAGGGGAGTCTCGAGACGAGTCCGGCGAGGAAAAGCGTTGGCGCGGGAGACACGTGGCAGGGTTTTACTGTTGTGCGACGAACGGGTGGGTCCCGAAACGGAAGGCGGGGGCGGTCGCGATTGCGTGATGAAAGCAGTCGTCGAGACTCGAGGCCGCACGGCGACAAGCACAATATAAAGCAGGACGAGCACTCGGGGAATTGCGTTTTTAGCTTTTTATAAGATAAATAAAAGGCTGAGCCTGCCTGAGCGAAGAAGGATAGATGTGAGCGAGAATGCGGAAGGAAGCGGAACGCGTGAGAGCGTGATGGGAGACGGAGCGCACGGGGGCGTGTGAGGAAGAAACGCGCGCAAGAGCGCACAAAAAAGAGGCGTGCGCGAGAGCACGCAAGGATGCGATGCGCTTGAGAGCGCGCAAAGAGACGGCACGAGCAGGAGCGAACAAGAAAGAGAAGTGGTGGAGGGGAATTTCAAATGAGAATTTTCTGGGCGTAGAAAATGAAGATATTCAAAGAAAACTTCGATGACGAAGGAGATGTTCAAGAAGTGTTTGACAATCTTAGAAGGGGAAGAAGGAGATAAAGGAGGAATTAGAGAGAAAACTTTGTAGGAGTGGAGAATAAGAATTAAGGAAGATATGAGGCCTTATTTATAGGTTTCATTGGCGATTATGGCGGTTATGCGTCTATTTGCAGCTCATAACCACCATGATCGTTATTTATAGGTTGATTCATAACGCATTTATGCGCATATTACTTTACAATTTTACTAGACGCGACACAATTTTATTTTTGGCTACGCATTTCCCCACTACAGGTCATGTGGGTGGTTACGTGGATGGTTAGCCAAGTAACCGATGACGATGATGACGGGAGCGTGATCGGATGGTGGATATTGATGACGGCTAACAACTAGGTTGGTGGAGGTCGGCCGGAGTTGGAATCCGGTCGGCGACGGCGACGGTGTCCAAGGAAGAGAGGTGCGACGGCGGAGGCGGATGCGGGAGAGAGGAGCGACGGCGGCGGCGTCCGAGGAGGAGAGGAGCGACGGCGGCTGCGGCCGTGGGAAAGAGGAGGGAGCGGGCGGCGACGGCCTAGGAGGAGAAGAGCGACGGCGGCGGCGCGCGGGAGGAGAGGAGCGACGGCGGCGGCGGCCGATGAGGACAGGAGTGACGGCGGTGGCTGCCGCGGGAGAGAGGAGCGACGGCGGTGGCGGCCGATAAAGGGAGGAGCTACGGCGGCGGCCGCAACAGGAGAGGGGAGCGACAGCTGCGGCGACCGAGGAAGAGAGGGGCGACTGCGGCGCGGGCGGTGAATGAGAAGAGCAACGACGTCGATTGTCGCGGCGATGGTGGCGATGGCCGCGGCGATGAAGATGATGACGGCGATGGCCTAGGGTTGTCGCGGCGATGGTGGTGACGGCCGTGGTGATGAAGATGATGACGGCAATGGCCGCGGTTGCCGCGCGATGGTGGCGACGGTCGTGGTGATGAGATGATGACGGCAATGGTCGCGGTTGCCGCGGAGATGGTGGCGACGGCCGCGGTGATGAAATAATGACAGCGAGGCCGCGGTTGCCGCGGCGATGGTGGCGGTTGCCGCGGCGATGGTGGCGGCTGCCGCAGCGCATGGAGGCGGTCCCGCGCGGCAACGACGGCTGCAATTTCGGCGGCTAGTGGGGTTGACTCCCTCCCTCACTTCCTCCATCAAAGAAGGTTGACTGTTTGACTATCCTTAACCTGAATCATTTCAAGAGAATCCTATAAATTATAATATCAAACCATGACTTTGAAAATCAAATAAATAAACTTGAATTTGAAAACATAAGGAAAAAGGGGAAGAGAGAGGAGAGAGAGGGGTGTCTGTTACTGTATATTTGGACTAATAACGGGTTCGGAGGCTTAACGGGTTAGTTAGGGTACACGGTTGACTATACCCTTAAGTAAACTCCTAAGGGTTTGCCTAGTAGGTGCCCACCTAAGGGCAACGGTAAGGGGATTCCACTTTGATCCCCATCCGGATAGCTTCGAGCAAACA